>JASEVX010000002.1:120209198-120235889 GCA_031761405.1 Serripes groenlandicus
GTTTATGTTAGAGAGATGGTGGCAAAAATCAATCAAACTCGACAGCAATGACATCGATACATACTTTCTATTATTTCAGCGTTAAAACAAGCACCTTCGGATGCAGCATTAACGAGTCTAAGTGACAGGTTTGACCTGCGGCTCTCTCCTGTGTATGCGTAAAATGTTGTTTCTATGAAATGATGGATGGCCTCCTGTTAAAAAGTCGAAGTCTTAATTATTTCTATTATCACAAACTATGTAAATCCATGCAGTTAGAGTCTACATGACAAACCATTTTATTTACTTTCGTTGCTGCACGAGTCGTGTTAATGGCCCATTTACATACAAGCTACAAAGCATATTACGTGAACAGGTGAGAAATGGGCCAAAATAGGCACACCTGACATAAATGACGTCAAAATGCCATAACGAACGTTGGAAATGCAAATACAAATATGTGTTTAACTTGTCGATAATGTGCTATAAGTATAGCGTCGTTATTCCCTGATACGGCTGTACAGCTGATGTAATTGTAGCAGACAACATTTTGGAACGTCTTTGGAAAAGGTAAAAATAATCAGAACTTATCCCACATTTGCCCAGTGCTACCTGAACGTTTTGTTATTATTCATTAATTGTTTTTTATTTATAAATTTTATTCATTATTTATAAATTTGTTTTTAATTATAAATTTGTTCTTATTTATGAATTTATTTTTGTTTTTATTCCTATGTTCGTATTAGATATGTTCAATATGGAGGAGTCTGGAGATTTGGTAATTACCACATACAACGATGAAACATGAGCCCATCCATGGGAAAATGTACAAGTAGTCGGATCACAGTCGGATCAAAATCTACACTTTTCACATACTACTAACACAAGCTTGTTATAATATTCTGTATTCTTCTGATAGAGATCCAGATAATACTGGCCTGCAGATGAACATGCTGATCTGAAACTACACTATGCAAAAATAGTAACGTGTTCCTGTCTCAATAAGTGTTATATACGGGCTGTTACGCCTCTGCATCATATATCTTTAACCCTCCCTCATATAGACGCTTTCTGACGCCTCTGTAGCAGACAGCTTTTTGAAAACATAGTGACAAAAGAAGAAATTGCACAAAACGTGCAATTTCTCCTTTTGACACGATGTTTTCCACTTTTCGTCATAGGTTATCCATTCAATTATGGAGATTTTCTATGTTTTGACAAAATACGTTCAAAGTCGTCTGCTGCAGAATTGTCGTATGAGGGAAAGGGTTAAATACAAATGTTAGAAAAACGAGATAATGTTTCAAAAACGAACAATATCGATTAAAGTTATCAATCAGTACATGTATTATTTCCAAATTGTGTTGACTCTGCATCCGCTTATTTCAAAACGTTTCATGCGCTTTTTATACGTCTTCGATAGGATTTCCTTGTGTACCCAAATGAACAATTTCCCTTTTTCACGATTGTTTATGGTTCTTTCTTAGACAGTTTTAATAGTGAAAAATTTAGAAAATTTTCTAGTTTTATGAGAATATTTCATATGTTTATACAACATAACACGATGCTAATGTTGTGATCTACCTTTTCTTGTTCTTCTACTTTCTCTAATTTTGTTTTTGTTGTTGTTCGTCGTCTTCTTCTCATTCGTAAAGAAAACGTAATAAAAAAACGTTAAGTCATCATGAATTAGCCTTTGGTCTATAACATATGTAGACCGTCGGATAAACAGTGACTTTATAATCGTGGATTAAACTTTTTTCCACCTTATGCTTTTCTCAAATACGGCCATGCTTCGTCTACACACTATAAATGAGATGTAAAGATTCTATGCAATACAATAAAACTATTGAAAATCATATGAATTTAGGAAGGTGCGACGAATAAATATTTGCACTACATTTCATGATTCTGTTTCGGAAAACAATTTCAATTGATTGTGGCGTTAACTCTTTTACAGCATGCAAACGCAGTAACAGCGGACGACGTTTGAAATCATTGTAACAAACGAGGATTTTCCTCACATTGAAACACTGATGTACGACCTACATGCACAATGAGTCGCTTTTTGGTGATTTTGTGTCTTATTGCATCAGCCTAGAGTGAAGATTTTGGTGAAAATGTACATAAATACGCACAGTCTCATCTGCAACAGACGACTTTGAAACCCTTTAGTTATGATATGGAAGAAGTCTGGAAATGAAAGTATAATTACTGTAAATAAAATCGAAAGCATTGTGTTAAAGGAGAAATTGCTTTTTTTTTTATCAATTTCTCCTTTTTGCCACAAAAGCTGCAGATGTGTCAAGCAACATGCGTCTATAGATGCATCTTTTGACCACGAAACGGGAAGTACGGCCCACCAGCCACACGCTAATAAATCCATAAATGAGTCAGTGGATGGGATAAATGTCAAATTGTTTTGAGAATATAGATCTCGACCAGCCAGACCATCCACACAGTCTGATCCAGATATACAGTGTTCATATATTACTCTCATAAGCCTATACAGAAAATAAATCTCATCCTGTGTAAATTATCTTATAACAATCGCAGATTGACGGGGTGATCCGAACATGCACAGTTCAGAAATGCCAACGTGTACCTTTAACAAGGGACGAACCCCAATTGATGGCAGACCGGGGATGTAATAAGACCCCAAATCGTCTGATAAAGTTAACCCTTTCCCTCATATAGACGCTTTCTGACGCCTCTGCAGCAGACTGCTTTTTGAAAACATAGTGACAAAAGAAGAAATTGCTCAAAACGAGCAATTTCTCCTTTTGCCACAATGTTTTCCACTTTTAGTCATAGGTTATCCTTTCAATTATAGAGATTTTCTATTTTTTTACAAAATATGTTCAAAGTCGTCTGCTGCAGAATTGTCGTATGAGGGGAAAGGGTTAACTCGTTTGATAACGGCTTGCAACCCCAATATGAAATGATACAGAAACATGATTCGGGGAGAAATTGTGGATTATTGTAAACAGCATAACGATGAAATCGGGGATAATGTTTCAATTCATGAGTTTGAAAACATCTGAGCAAAATATCTGTTACATCTCCTTGAAAACGTGGACGCGAAATGTCTGTAAAGAGTCGAAATATTGTGGGAAAGGGGAAAACTCCAATGTTTACGCAGTGTCTCTTTTCCACAATGTTTTCATAATTCGTCTTCTGAAAGGTCTTGAATTGTCGTCTGCATGACTGAGGGAAATAGTGTTAGTATGTAGAGTTGACGTTTTCCTACTTGCAGACGCCTTTAACCCTTTCCCTCATATAGACGCTTTCTGACGCCTCTGCAGCAGATAGCTTTTTGAAAACATAGTGACAAAAGAAGAAATTGCACAAAACGAGAAATTTCTCCTTTTGCCACAATGTTTTCCACTTTTTGTCATAGGGTATCCATACAATTATAGAGATTTTCTATTTTTTGACAAAATATGTTCAAAGTCGTCTGCAGCAGAATTGTCGTATGAGGGAAAGGGTTAAACACTTCTAAATCAGACGTTTTTTTAAAGAACAATGTTGTCAATTCTATAATAATGATAAATAATGATAACTAATGATAATTTTATTTTGTGAAGGTAACTCAGTTAGTCAAGTACTATTCTTCCCTGGGGCCTTCTAAATTGTGTATAAAACAGTAAGATGTAAAAGAACAAACTTCATTATAGCATACATAAGAACAACTTCAAAATAGTACACATCAATGCAAAGAAACACTAAAGCACTATAGCTAAGATATTTAACCAAAATATAGCTGCATACTTAGAAAATGCACATAGTTATGCCTTAGTAAGATGTTACTTCAGTACTTTTTTTTTTTTCAACATGAATTTGTACAAAAAATCCTTAAAAGTTTCACCGATTCAGAAAAATTTACCTGTTGGGGTAAATTAAATTATCATACTTTTATTTTTCCATATTTGGCCTATGTGATTTAAATGTGGTCTGCTGCAAATGTATGTGTAAACAGGTTGAATGGACAATCTTATGAAACTGTATAGATCAACCGCACACTTATCTTGCACCACACACTATTTGATAGACCATCTGACAAAAGAAAAGCATGAACCCTTTCTCATATACAACAAATCTGCAGCATATGACATTGAACGATTATAAACCGAATTATTGAAGATGTATATAAATAAAAGTATTATTGACAAGAGTAGAAAACCTTTGCCACAATGTTTTTAAAAGTCGTTTGCAGTAGATACAGCGTCTGTATGGGGGGAAAGGGTTAAAATGAAAACGTTTGACATGCAAATTTATATTTATAGAAAAAAACAAGTACAAGTATGATTATTAATTTCGGTATGTAAATCATTATTTATATCTCGACATAAATACGTTTATTTAGGATAGAGGCGCTAAGGGAGTGTGGATCAACATAGTTTATGGGATAAAAGACTGACTCAGTGAAATTGTCATAGCAAACGTCAAAATAATTGTGTTATCATAACCCGGTCATTTCTATACATTTCGATATCAATATTCATTTTTGACTTTTTCAATTCTATCAACCGTATAATTCGATTTTAATTTTTGACCATTGTTATGCATTATCCTTTAAGAAAATAGCCCATAGGTCAATCGACGTAATTAGCGATTTCCCGTCAGCCAATGAAATCGCTCGTCACGGTTCGCGAAGCGCATTTGAGTAAAAGTGGTTTACTATATCTATACAATGTTCTCTGTCTACCGATCAAAACCATATCGTGTTTGTAATAGAGAACAATTGCTTATTTCAGAATTAATCACGTTCGATCACTTAGTTTTAAAACCGTGGAATATTAACCGTTTTATAACAAAATAAGGACTAACCGAGATTGTGTGTTCAGTTTCGATTGAGTTGAAGTACTGTGAACAGTGAGGTATCCTCGTGATAATAATAAACGTTACATGTTTTAATTTTGGACGACGCTCAGTATAAGTTAACTGGCATAGATTAGTGACTTGACGTCTTAGACAATCCGCTGAATATAGATTAACGGATTAACCATCTCGGATCTTCGCATTGTGTTATCTGTGATTTAAACGAGATTTGTGAATAGAAATATTGATATATTTTTGGACAGATATCATAGAGACGAACTGATCCGAACCGCCCTCGGAGACTACTTAATTGAACTTTTGTTGGATTTAGTTCGATTAACAACTATGTAATACAGTCATTCATAGATATACATGTGCTAAAGTATATACTGTTACTTACAGTGTTAACATTCGTTTATCAGTTTGTTGGATATTAAATATAAGTGAATTTAGTTAAAAACGATGGCTGTCCAGACCCGAGTGAAAGACGTGTGTGTTGTTTTGTTCGTCCTACTGTCTGTTCTTCAGATGTGTTCAGCTACTTGGTGGTAAGTAAAAAACACATTTTTTTTAAAATTTAAAAATTTCCTTAATCCTTTCCCACATACAGATTATATTCAGTAGACTACTTTGATACTTTGAAAACATGTACTCCAGATATGGAAAATCTCTAGAAATAAGGGTATGAATACTCGAAATGTCCTAAGTTAACGATTGAGTGTATGTATTTATGACAAGTGTAGCTAAAGATCATGTTATGGTGCCTGGTTAAAATGGGTAAATGGATAGTCTTTTTGATTCGTACTATATCATTTCCTCACGTTGTATCAGGAACATATATATACGCTGATATATCTTCATCTATAATGAGAGCAAATTTCCTTTCTCTTTATTTTCTCGTGGGGCGACTGATATAGAAAAAAAATATATATATCATTTTGAAAAGTTCTTCTTTTAAAACCATTGTGTAAGGCATTTCCTAATTAAGTAATTAACCTATCATACTCTTATCTATACAACCTTGAAATATCTGCTGTAAAAGGATGTGAATTGATACACATATATCACCAGCCACTTATGTTATTTAGCTGTCTTATTACTGCAATGCTACCGGGGTAATATAAATGCCACACCCGGAAATTGAAGCACTTAATTGCATGAAATTATTGTCAATGAAGTACATGTCATGTTAAAATCTTCGGTATTTATTTAGTAAGGGACGCCTCTGGTCAATTCAATACAATCTTTGTTTATTATGTCACTTTTACACCGTTCGATGTGCAAATAAGCAACTTCCGAATACCTTAACAATTGGTTATGCTCTTAACCATTGTCTGAACATTTATTTTCCAATGCAATTTGCTACAATTCGTGGGGAAACATATAACATTACCCTATTTATAATTGTAACTATGTTTAAAATAATTGGCATGGGAAAAGCGCAGACTGGTCGTTGGATGTATCGTTAAGACCATATGTTACATATTATTAGAATTTAATTGAATTAAAATAAAATTAAGTTTTCAAAAATTAGCAAGGTCAGTGTACAGATGGTTCACGGAGTGTTAGGTTTTTTGTCGCAACCTGTTTTCACACCTGTTATGAATTTTCTTTAATCTTGCGGAAGGAAATGCAAACCATGACCTATTCACTATCAATTATTAAATAATCATTATGATGATTGATTTTGAATAGGTAATCAACACTTAACAAGTCGCCGCTCGGAAACCATACTCACCAAACTGTTTTTACAGATCAATCATATTTCAGTTGTTAGTTTGTCGCCCCTATATGTCTGAAAACAAACAACGTATGTGGTGAAACAATACGTTAACGTAAGGGGACTTTGAAATGGCCGTCTTTTAAATTCACAGCTTCTTGTTAGCAAAACAAATGAACAACTGTTATCCTAATTAACTTTGCTATTATTGTGTGATGATGATCATTATTATTTCTTATTATAATTAGCCCTGATGCATGTTTACCGTTTATCAAAATAAGTTGCTCTTAAAGTCGTTTTGTATATACAACAAATTGGTTTAAACAATATTTTATTAATATTATAATAAACATATACATCTTATAATAATTCATATTATTTCCTATCCTAGTTCTGGTTAGTTTACCCAGGGAACATGAATAAGTAACTGTCGCCAAATAATGTTGAAATCGGCATAAACCCCAAATAAAAAAGAAACTTCATATCCACTATGAATATAAACTGGATTGAGCAGAAACCATTTAGCTTATTTAGGAAGCACTATCTGAAGATGTTTGAGGTAACTTGGCGTTATCTTAGTAGATGGAAATATAAGTCTTTTCTACCAAAGTCATATACAGTCAAACCTAAAAGACCACATTTTTAGCAATTCCCTGTCTATAATAACCACACTTCTGCTTTCTAGATTACTAACTTTCTGCATATATGACACTGTAATTAAAAACCAGATTGTTCTCTTTCCATGGGTGGTCTTTAAACACAGGTTGGACTGTTTCCAATTAGGACAGAGTTGAACATATTGTTAGAAATGGGGTGTGGGGGGTACATTAATTTATATCACATACTTTGCAAATACTGCTGCAAACAGAGACGATAAAGCGTGTGTGCATGAGGGGAAATATTAAATGATGATGGTGGTTTTTTATGCTTGTTTCATTGTAATCTCGTTCCGGGGAGATTAGCCAGACATCGAGAAATGATAGCAGGCGACTTTAAAAGACAACAACTGTCTACACTGTATCGCAATACACATCATTAACTCACTTTCAATTAATATATAGGTCAAAACATTTGAAAGTTAAACTGTTTCTCACATACGACGGTATACAGTCTGCTGCAGTCGATTTTCGACAACATCTCTTTGATTGAAAGTATAATCACGTCAAAAAGCTCAGTTGATGTTTTTTCTTCATTAATTATACTCTTGAACTATTGTTGGTGTTATAGCCTTGAGATTGTTCAAAGTTGTCTGCTACAGTTGGGGTTTTGCGTAAGGGTTAACACATATTTGATAAGTACAGAATCGGTAAATAACACAAGGTGTTGAAAAGAATGCACCTAATTTTAATTTTGCAACAATTCGTCACAAAGGTCCCTCTTAAAGACGATTTAGATCCAAATAATAATCAATCATTTTGTAAAATCATGATAAATTGTCGACAGAAATGCGTGAGAAACTATTCTTGATATGGTCCGTGGCATGACGAACGGGGAAACGTTGCAATACCACTCGACTTTCCAAATGTTAGAATATACGTCTAAAGTCTGTATCTCTTATCGGGAGAATTTTATTCCGATCGAAAAAAAATAATCTGATCACTTGACGTCTCGAAACGTTTATACTAGTCTTGGTTGATGCTGTTTGACGAGAATTGAAGGTCCCATTTTCCCCTCTTAGAACAGCTCATATATCGTGAATTACGCACAGATTAACAAGTCAGTTTTTATATACATATTTATCTGAAGTCTGGGGGTCATTAATTACGTTATGAATTCCGTGTCCAAGATATATTTCCACCTCTAAGTCAATGAGTGGCCGTGAGAATGCCTGTTATTCCCTTCTTTAGGTCTTTCAGTCGACATGCATGATTATTTTCAGTTGGCTGCTTTGAAAATGATTCGAGGAAAGTCACGTAGTGTCTAAAAGTATAAACATTAATTTGAAACAGCTGAACACATTGTGGAAAAGGGTAATTGTCCTCATTTACCAACAATGTTTCCAAGATTCGGCGCCTGCATACGCTTCGAAAGTTATCTGCATCAAATCATATGGTTTTAATCGCTCTGGGAAAATATTATATTTTAACATTGTAATTGATACTATACAATTGGATTAAATACAGACATTTATTGCAATAACCAAAGGGCTGTATCTACAATTTAACTTCCATATCAATTACGCGTGTAAGGGAAAAACGCTCCGCGATGTTAATTGTACAATGGTTTTGTTTAGGTTCTGCAGAATGCACGTTGTTGCGAATTTTCACACGGTAATAATGATTGCCTCCATAAAGCACCGAACAATGGACAAGATGCACTACTATAGAATTTGGTGATGGCATCCATTTAAGTGCCACTCGCCTCGGCCATTTCGCTTTTCATCAGTTGTTATCGTAGATCTCGAAACACCGGGATTAGCGTGTGAAGGCGATATTTGTTAAATCCTTTAGCAACGTTAAGATAACTTTCGTTTCCCTTTCAATAAGGTTGATCCAAAGGTATCAATGTTTACTTAATATTGATTGGTCGTGATTGGAAGCCCTTTGGTCAGTCTAGAAAATCGAAATAACGTCAATGGCCAACCCTTATGCTCAAATAAGTGAACAACACATGTAACTTAAGGCCTATCCATTAAATCTGAACGATACTTTCAAGAAGTGTTTCGAAACTGGCGATCAGTGTACGGCCAAATGAATTCACAGTGGCCAGGGTATGCACTGGATTACAAACCTTAAAATTCACAAACGACAGAAACAATGTAATAAAAGCATCATTTAGTTTAATAATCGTATTATATAACAAAATATCCAATGTTCGATGTTAAGCACATACTTGTTTAGTTTTAAGGGAGGGTCTAAGCACACCACGAAAGAGTGTATGAACGAGTGTTGCTCTGCGACCAGTGTTGAAGTAGATAAGCCAGCACATCCGTGCAGTCTAAACTGGTCCTGCATTGTTCCCTAATAAGTCATAACACGTTATAAGACATTTCTATGAAGCAATATACACTTTGATTCTTTAGCATGGATGCGCATTCAAGTGTTTTTCAACACATTTACTTATTACTCTTAGGTTGATTCGAAGAGTATTTCATATATAAATGTGTGAAGATAAAATTAACTTTGGGTCGAGAGTAAAGAGACTATCGTAATTGGGGTATAAAGATAAACTCGAATAAAGGCTCGCCAAACTGATAGGATTGAGGGAAACCTTCCTCCGTTTTCTAGTGTAAAACTATCACAATACGATAAGGAGGAATTTGTTTCGAAAACATTCTCTATTGGTCACTTTAGTTCGTGTGAATAGCTTAATCAATGTGGCTTCTTTTTCTTCGATATAACGAATTATTAACTAATTAGAAGACTTGGTCTTTCAGTCATATACACTTTCACGTTTTTCAGTGACTAACCTTCCTTGCTTATAATTGCAATACATTGGAAGATATGTGCTTCATTAAACTTTTATCTTTTTTGGTATAAGAGTGGGAATACACGTTTCTTTATTGTGCGGGTGTATGCTCCATTTGTTAAAATATTCATAAAACACACGACTGTTCGCATTGATTTGGACTAGTGCCGTACGACTATGTACGGCTGAACACATATTTACAAAAGAAACCTGCCTTTTTTACTGTATGAGTAATAGAGATACTCTGGACAAATTGTTTTAGATAGAGAGCCATCGACATTCTTTTAACATCAAAGGGCGGTTCGGTTTCATACATATCTGAACAAATAATAAATCTCTTGAAACTTAGCGCATGATTAGCACCCAGTACCTACACTGAACAGTTCAAGGCTTTGTTCGTAACGGAAGAAGTTTGCGAGTATTATTTTTTACTCGTACGCTTTTCTTGTTTGTACCAAATGAATAATCGAATGTCAAATATTGACTTTGTTTTAAATCACCAATCTGTTTGACTTTACACTTGAGTTGAAACGATTTAAATTTTTCCTCCAACTAACTTTGACGTACAATAATATGTAAATTTACATAAAAACGTTGTGATACGCTTTGAAAGTACATAAGCTGATACAAAGAATTTCATAGACCAGCCTTAGGCTACTATCATGTTTTAAATGAACAAATGTACCATGAATCATTTTACTCTTTCCCACATACAACACACATGTAGCAAACGAATGTGAAAACATATAGGCAAACGTATGGAAACACATTATATATATAAACGAAAGTAATTATTTGAGTAAGGAAATCATTTTGACAAAAGTCGTCTGCTGCAAATGCACCAGAATGCGTCTGAATACGGGGAATGGTTAATGAAGTCGTCGGGACAGTTCAACGCTCATGAATTGTTAAACCATATACCAAGTGGTGCCACGTACAAACCTCCGTAATAGTTCGAAACGGTTCTAGGATTCATTCGATCTTTATTATACTTGTTTTAAAGGTGTTGTCGACAGTTTTCAGGGACATTTTATACGCTAAAGTATGCATTTCCTTTGTAAAGCCAAGTCTCAAAACTCCTCTCTTCTACAATGCAGTTCTAATCGACACAATCAATAAATGAAAGCAAAATTTAACGGGGCTTGTCTTCCATTTTCCTTCTCATTGAAACAGTTAAATGATGCAATTTTCCCCGTTTAAGAATCAGTGACTGACAATTAAGGAACTAATTAGGGTTCCACTGATGGATCTAGTCAGTAGATTCCCCTGGTAATCACCTTCGAAAAATCTCTCACTATTTAAAACCGCGGCATTAAAGAAACGAATCAGCTGCGTCTGTTACCCAATATAAAACTGCATTTGCATTTCGATAGGTATACTTCGTGACCTAGACGTTTGCATACGTCATTTAATTAAAGTAGAAACTGATAGTTATGAACTTTCTTTAAAAGTAAAGCCGTCCGTGACGTAGCCGTTCAAAAAAGAACATTTCAAAGATGTTAAAATAGATGGGAGAAGAATGTTCTGACAGAACATACATTCATACGTAAAGACAGATTGTCTTTCACACCGTAAAGCCATGCTTACTAATTGATCACAGGGAGTGATGTTGTGCCAATTGATGGTACAGAAATAGACACATTGAAGTTCAATAATCTTTACTTCTCGAATGTTAATCATTCGTCCTTAAATATACATAGTTCATGAAATAAAGGTTTATATAAAACAAACTTATAATGAAACGATAAAAATAGCAAACAAATCCATTCCAAGTAATACACCTTTTTCTTCATATTAATCCTTGTCAGACAAAATTAGGTCTTTACGCATATCCATCTTGGCATCCCTTATCCAGTAATTACGTAGCAGACTACTTTGCAAACACCTATTAAAAACTGGAAAATCTCTATAAATTAATGTAGAATCATTGAGTTGGAAACATTGTGACAAGAAGAGTAATTGGTTGTGCAATTTAAGTTTCTTTGCCACAATGTCCTCAAAAGCATCCTGCTACATAAGCGCCACACATGGCGTCTGTATGGGGGAAGTACTAGAGTGGCATAGACGTAAAACTGAACTAAACTGCACTTAAATTCCTAACTATGTGAGTGATGTGGATCGGGTATGTCGAACACATACTTCTGTAGTACACTTCATTATCTGTTACTTAATTTCCCATCAAAGAAGGAATAACTGACCAATTATACTTAGAAAATACCAGTTTGCTGAAACAAAAAAAGAAAGCTCTTGAGGCTAGCTAGTGTTTATTTTCATAAATATTGGCAAGTGAGATCGTGTTCTTGTAGTAGAGCGATTAACTCATGCGTAATAGGATTGTAAGCCTACTTTTGCATGATTTCATATTCAATAATAACAAAGGGTATAAAACATAATACGATAGCCGTATTTAGTCTGGAAACACGACAAACCGTCAAAGAATAGAGCGAATTCATAACTTAAATGTTTATTGTATCTGTATTAAAGTAGTTTATCTTTTATTTATAGGTATCTTGGAGTCCTTGGAACTTCCGGTAGCCTGTCACGTGACACCCGACAGATTCCGAGTCCGACCGTGAAGTGTGCCACCTCTCCCTACCTCGACGAGACTCAACGCGAGATGTGTGCCAAAGAAGAACGCCTCGTGTCCGTGATCAGCGCCGGTGCCTCGATGGGCATAGACGAATGTAAACATCAATTCCGTAACAGACGATGGAACTGTACCACGTTCAACAACACTGACGTGTTTGGAAACGTCATCAAAATAAGTAAGTAGCCTACATGACGTTTTGGGATCTTTCACATGTAAAACCCTATATTTTTAAGAGTTTATAGTTGTCTGCTTAGAAAACATTGAGTGTGTTATATCCTGTAAATTTGACATACAGAGACAATTACCTGAACACGGAAATATCATTAGTTTTGAATTAACGTATAATTTCATCGCTTTATCTTAATTTGATTTTTATATTTCTTGACGTTATAATTTATTTAACAGACGACTCTAAAATGGCGTATAAGGATATCAGTTAAGGGTTTTAGGTTAGGAAAATTAGGAATTATGAGCCATCTGATTGTATTTATTTCATAAGGCTTCGTCCAATATGTAGGACTAAATCCCCTATAGAATGAGGACCAAATAAAGGAAATGACCGGGTCATTTGGCCGTGCAGAAGCGCAAAAAGTGCCCACGAAATTAGTTTTACACGACACTTGCATGTAGCCCTTATTGGATTTCTAAGAAGTGTTGAAACATTGCCAACATTGACGCATCAGCAGCGGAAGACTTTTTGAAAACGTTGTGACAAAAGGAGAAATTGCCTTTCTCATTTAGCCACAGAGTTATCAACTCTTTCCAATAATTTAGTTTTCGTTCATAGAAATGAAGACATGGCTATATTGGAAAGGATTAAAATAAAACGAACAAAGTGTTACAATCTTTTGTAATAGCGTGAAAATAACATTATACTACTAAAGGTAACATTATCCGATACAAACGTTAATCATTTCCCACATTCAAGAGAATCTGCTTCAGGCGCCTTTGAAAACGTAGCTCCAAAAATTTCGGAATATCTCTGAAATTGAATTTAAGTTGAGAAAAGAAGCCCATTTTCCTGGACGTGGCTCAAGTGTATACGTCAGATGAATGAAACACGAAAAGAACGATTAAAATACTCCATTAATGAATGGGTTTGGTCCAAACTTTGGTCATTGTTTCCGCCTTTACGATCAAACCTTGCATCGTCTGTATGTTCTATAATTATAATACCTAAGGCAGATAATTGGAGCAGGGGTCAATTTAGGTTGAATGTCGCATCCCTAATAGGACGGGAAATATGATCAAAAGTGCAGTAACTGGATACCCTTGTAACTTTGAAGGTCTCACACCAATAAATCAATAGTTTTACCTAAAGTACGCTCTAGGGTATATTTAAAAACATTTCCCCAATTTTATGGACATGTTTCCCACAAAAACAATGTTTTGGGTCGTTGTTGCTACTTTTGCAGCTATGTGTGAACGGACGCTTTGTAGTTAATTATGAAATGAAAAAGTATTCAATGTTAACAGGACGATTACAAAATACATTTGGAAAAAAAAGGTACAACCCAGTCAAACACTTAAGGGTCACACCAGGGAAAGGGGGCCCCTGTTGAAACTTTTTTGTGATAATGAGCAATTTCTTCTTTTGCCTGAATGTTTTCAACTGCATTCAATGAATGTTCTTTAATTTTTTTAGAGCTTCGATATTTTTGCCACTGGAGGTTTTCATTGTCGTCTGCTGCATATTTGTTGTATTAGGGAAAGGTTTAACAGTAGTCTGTATATCGATTAGGGATATTAAAAGAATGTTGTACCAGTTGGAGGTATGTTAAAATGGCGTGTATTCTAGATGACCAAGTCAGCTTATTTTACAATTAATTCGCTTGAGATCAAATGAAATAGGATTGAAGTATATTTTGATAACGGCTAAAACATTTCTATTCTCTCGCTGTTCAAACAGTCCCCTTATTTACAATAGCAATGTCTGTGGAATTCATATTGGGACAGTCATGCTGATTAAGTTTTTTAACATAAAAAAATAAATACATGTGTATTGTATATGGATATCTTTTTCACATACATCGACACACACACAAAAGTAGACATGCAAATAAAAGACAAACTATTACATCGCATACTGAATTGAAAATTGTTCATGGGTCGTTCTCTAATATGTTTTCTAATTTGCTGTAGATTTGTTCTATGTGGGAAAGGGTTTAAACTTGCAGTCAGTTATATCGTTTTTATGAATATGACAGAATGTAAGAAGTAGATAAGTAAAATGTAGATTTTCTCTCTAACCCCTTGGGAGAGCACTTAGTCCTTCAAATATTTTCATTTCTACCTAGAGATTATCACGATTATGTAGCAATTGTACCTATTACACAGAAAATTATTTATTCAAACTTGTCCCACTCGTTCATTTACCATTTAAAGTAACCACAAGACTTAAAACCAAAATAAGGAGGCACCAGTTTACAGTTCATTACCACAAACCATTTTACCCTCGACTGGTATGTCTAGACATTTAGAAACAAACACGGAATTCAGATAACCAAATGTATGAAAGACTTAATAAAAATACAGGGTAAAAATGTGAACTTTATGAAAACAGTTGACATTTTAACTGCGTCAAGTTTGTTTTAATTCTTGGGAATCAATAATAAAAAGCACACAAGTATATCAAGGTGTAATGTGTAAATCCAGCAAACGCTTGTCATCACCGGCTGGCATTTATGAGTAAAAATAAACTGGAATGTAAATTTAAATTTCGTGTTAGCTGATACCATCAAAATACATGAAATGAATAAAATAAACAGAAGATATGAGGAAGTTATTAATCACGAATTCATTTACAAACGGTTTCATTTACACCAAATAAATTACCGTGCACTGCTATGCATACACGCTTTTTCCCCACACACAAATAATAACCCGTATGTCGTTCTATAAGCAAAGGAGTTCTGCATCATTTGAATGCAATTTACTTCGAAACTATTCTACTACACAAACAGTAAGATGCAAATGATCAAACATATTTTATGAACATAGCTATAGGGAAATATAAGACAAAAATAATATATAGGCATTGCTAGAGGGAATGTATTTGTTGCCAATGCACACATTTGAGATTCTGCTGCACAGTCTAACCAAAGTCATTACTGTGCGCATACCATTTTAAGATATACGCCTACATATTCCTGTGACAGTAACTCTTCAATATAATCTAGAATTGTAACCCCACTTTTTGGATACAAGTATCCCATCTATGCAGCAATATTTAAATATAACACGCTTAATTTATAATGACCACTTATTTTTTGGCGCGGATCTCTCCAACAGTGTAGTCTATACGATTGTGGTGTCATACCGCTTTTCTACCCCACTGAACAAAAACACGGTGGCAACTCTTGATTGACAGATTTTTAATGAGTCTAAATATAATACCCATCGTCAGTTTCCGACAAGAATACACTTATCCGTTGATTGAGAGAAATTAGGACAAAAGCCCCCGGTAGAAGAAGAAATGCGATAGTAGAACAAATTAAAGATCTCGACCTTCTATTTAACTATAACCATATATTATAACGTCTTTCGCATTTCACTACGCTTTGTTCTGATTTTCTATGATTCAATGTTTACAATGAAATAGAAAAATAGAGAAAAAAACCATACAGATTCCTTGCGAAGGTGTTTAGTTTCGTGGATAAACATTCGCCGTAAACCTACCTTCTTTTTGCTATTCATCAGATAAAATCGTTTAAAAACCATCAAACTCAAGACGAAATAACTCTCACAACTTCATTCATATGAAAGCCTCTGTGCAGGAAAAAAAGGCATTCGGCTGTTTGCAACAACTGCAGTCAAAACACACTCACACTCTAATCAGGGCACGCATTGTGAACTATCCAATAAAGAACGTTAAAAGCCCTAACACACTTTAAAAGCAAAATATTTTTACATTTATTTCCTATTATTTCAGAAAGCCGAGAAACCGCCTACATCTATGCCATACAGTCAGCCGGCGTCATGTACAGCGTCACCCGCTCCTGTGCCAAGGGTACGCTCGAAGGTTGTGGCTGTGACGAGAGCATTCGCAAAAAAGACACGAAAGGGCAGTTCGAATGGGGCGGCTGCTCCGAGAACCTCAAGTATGGCGCCAAGTTTGCCGAAGATTTTGTCGACACGAAGGAAAAAGACGTCAAAGCTTCAGAGTTCTCCTTGATGAACATGTGGAACAACCGTGCTGGTCGATTAGTAGGTTTCTATAGATATTAAATAGAAAAAAACAAATGTTTAAATGAACGGTGTGATTGTTTTGTAATTCGGCTGCGCAATGTAAAAAGGGATCTTGCTGCATGTCCGTGATAAACCTTTACCTTTTGGTCAGAAATACAGAATTTGGTTGCTTAACATGTCTGCGTACAGCGAAATCTCTGATGAGACTAAGTACTGTATAGTTTTCACTGTTCGAATATTGAAAATAAAACCGGCATCTCGCCAGGCGGAACTCAATTACACCGTTTCCATTTCAAATAATTGGGAAAACTATTATTTAGTAAAACAGAAACACAATCATCACTAGACTAAGGAAACCGGTTGACGCTGGCCGTGTGTGTCTCTAGTCGACTTTGTAATAGAGTTTTTTTTCTGAAAAAAACATGTACTCCTTTCTCAACTCCATACGTTTATTGAATTATGATTTTATGACTATCATTTACCATGAGCATTTGCTCTTATGAATACTGCTCGCTCCCTGATTCTAAATTACTATAGATATCTAGAATTATAGGTTACGAGAGCATACAATTGAAATCACACACATGTACTCATAATACTCTTTATATTCTCTAGGTAACAAAGAAGCAGGTCGATCTGGTTTGTAAATGTCATGGTGTCTCCGGTTCCTGTTCAGTCAAAGTCTGTTGGCGAAAGATGAAAACCTTCCGAGAAGTTGGTACCCAGCTGAAAGAAAAATTCGACGGAGCCAGCCTCGTTAAATTGAACCGACGCAAGTCCAAACTTCGACCAATCAGCCGCGACATGAAACGTCCAACAAGAAAAGATTTAGTCTACTTAGAGAACTCGCCCGACTTTTGTGAGCCGAACTTAAAGAAAGGGTCGCTAGGTACCAAAGGTCGACAGTGTAAGAAAGACAGTTATGGACTTGATGGTTGCAACCTTATGTGCTGTGGGCGTGGTTACTACACGATCGTGAAAGAGTTTGAGGAAGATTGTGACTGTAAATTCTTCTGGTGTTGTCGCGTCCAGTGTAAAAAGTGTCGACATGTTCGGGAACTACATTTCTGCAACTGAAAAATCCAGACACGTAACAAGAATGTTAACACATGTCATCAGTGCAGCGCGTAGTGATACATCCATAGTGACTCCGGTGTACGGACAATGAGACTATATGGGGACCTTGTTTCACGAGATATATCACCCAATGTGCTTCGTTATTTTGTGTGAAAACAAACCAAAGTGACTCCTCCCTTATGTTACACCGTCCACGATGTGATAAAATACTTTAAGTGGAATTCGTGTAAGGAGAAATGTATAACTTACGTATAAGTGACTCACACGCAACTACGCTATATACCTCAAGCTTGTGTTGTTCGAACTCTCCAAACAGTCGCACCAAGCGTTATTTACAGTGAATATATCAAATAATAAAAATAAAACCTTTCCAAAGGAGTTATTTGAACTTAGGCGAACTTATTATCTCAATACAAGATGTCTTACATGTGAATGACACCCATACATTTTAAGGAACATGTTAAGTATTGCAGCTAATTGCCCATTTTCGAATTATTAAAATATTTTGTTTTATATATAATAATTTACTTCATTCGATTTGAGCGTCACTTGGTCTATGTGTCTGTGCGAACAGTGAAGAGCCTGAGAGATCGTGCTTCCGCACGGTCTCATATGCGTCTTCACTGTCCACCTATATGTAATATGAGCCCGTCCGTGGTAAAAGGTTCACAGGTTGGCATTGCTGAACAGTTTAGTTTCAGATAAGTCAGACAGCTTTTCGGTGATATCAGCAATTCTGAGCAAACCGACAGAATCTTCTAACAAGCTTGTGTAACAAATATGACACCAGAGTACACCTTAATTAGAGTGTGCAGATACAGAGGCTTATCTGAATCTACATTGTTAACAACAATCAACCTGTACATTTTATCATTAACGGGCGCATATGGACTACACATTTACAAATATAATTTCTATGCCAAAACATATTAACAGACTTACATCATTTCGGGGAAAGTTGTTTAAAATACACCATAGGGCACATAGTCATAGCTTCTTGTGAGCACATGACTCCTGGTTCTGAAATTAATTGTGACCACAAAGCAATATGAAACACCAGTGTCGCTCTATCAATTCATCCTAGATATATTATGTTGTTAAAGGTTTAAGAAGGTTTGTGCATAGGACGTGTACGTATATAATAATTACATGTATAAAATATGAATAATTAGTGCTATTTGAATGAATTTAATTGTTGTCCGTGAAGCACCCAGAACTAGTGATTTGTTTTATGATAACAAAGTTGAGAATAATGATGCACAGTTTAGGGTTTATAAAAATACATCTATGTCATAATGCGTTTGTCAAAATATCAGTCTCATTAAAATCAGACCTTATTTAACTTCGCCCGTTCGTATAACGATCTGACGACGGTCCCATACAGGTTGTCTCAGATTGACCTTTGTATCAGCCAATCAAATTAATCCAATAATTACAAACGTACAGTGAAGTATTTTGGTTTGATTTAAATGAGATTTGATACTTGAAAGACGTGCGCAAGGATCTGGACAAAGTCGAGTCATATTTAACGAAACATTGCCTTTCGATGATTACGATCAATGCAACTTCATATAAGTTTCGTGCATTTAATATTGGTTCGATTCAAGGGGTAATCTTAATGCTACGCAATTTGTTATATTCTTCATAGAACTTTTCGATAAGGTTCAAATTATTAGAATGCCTTGTTTGAATGGAAAGAAGGTTAAACAAAATCTACACAATTTACAAACAGCCAATTAATCCGAATAATCTGCGCTGCGTGTTCACGCATTTTGACCGACAATTAGCTGTCTCATTATTGCAACCTATCATTTCACAGTTCCCAAAATGTTAGTGAAAATTGAATAAATAAGAAATATTTCAGTTCATTCGAATTGATACACATTTTATATAGATACTGTAAATATTGTAAATATTCGTGTGTATCATCTTAATATATTCAACAGGTACATTATCATTATTATTGTCATCATTATGAAACATCAGAAAATAAAGAATAACATAGTATTTCACTGTATTTTTTAAATATTTTCCTGATCCTTCGAAGCTGATGGCAAATAGAGTGTGTCTGCAACATTGTGGGGAAAATGAGAAAGTTTCCATTTCAACTCGAATTTTTCCAGATGACTTGTGGCTTAAAGTATATCAGTTTCCTGCTTTATACCACTGTAACCCTTTCCCACATACAACAAATATGCAACAGACGACGTTTAAAACCTGAATAATGTCCATAAAAGATAGCTTAATTGTTAAATAAAGTTGAAAACATTGTGGCCAAAGAAGAAATTGCTCATCAGTAGCAATTTCACCTTTGGTCACAATATTTTCAAAAGTCGTCTGTTGCTATTGCGTCAAAATGCGTCTGCAGGTAGGAAAGGGTTAAACATCGTTTGCAAATAGTTCAGGCCAATATCATCCGATACGATCCTGCAGTTCAGTTGTGGCCTAGAGTGTACGCTACTCGTAATTAAACTTAAAACGAAGACTGATTCTAGACAACATTGAGACAATTGCGATTGATTATAGTGCAAGATGCAGAAATGCAGTAGGCTAGGATTTAATGAGCCTTTTCCAATTGACAAACGCATTGACACTAGACAATTTTTGAAAACATTAAGACAAGAGATGAAACTGCTTATTTGTCCACAATGTTTTCAACCGTATTTGATAATTAAACATTCATTTATGGATATGTTCCATATTTTTGCTTAGATGTTTTCGAAGTTTTCTTGTGTCAAATTGGTAATATGCGACTTAAAATACTATATGCCAAACAATTGGATAGTGCACCTGTACATTCAAATCATTGTCCAAATTGTCTGATATCATTCAGTTGATTCTAAGCAAAGACATACAAATGCAAGAACTTTAACAATAACAAGGATGATAACTTCAGATTCCAGAATGCACAAGGACAATGTCAGTTGATGAACATGTCACGTGTCAATTGCAGTCGTCTCAAACGGGGTCGATATATTGATTGACTGGAGGTTATCGCCGTTTACAACAGTATCCGTTATATAACGACGCACCCAAACACCGCAAAACGTTTGTTTCAGATGAAGCTCCTGACTAATTTACATGAAGACGAATGACAATAGAATGACCTGTAAATCATAGGAAATAATAAATACACGAACCGGGGTTCGAACTCGCGACCTGGATTGAAACCCCATCATTACCTACCGGGATAGCTGGCGAGATAAAAACACACCTAATGACGTCTTATGTTCGACGCAATGAATAAAACACGGGCAATAACTGTCAGTTTCATATTCGTTATTTAGTCATACCCTTCCCCAGTAACGTCCGGTATGCTTGTATAACTATATTGCGAACTGGAAAGATTAGATGGTGAAGGCTGGTCTGGAACATCGCTGATCGTAAGCTGCTGTGTGAACAATGTATTTGAACCTTTGTTGTAATAAGGGCTGATGGCCTCTTTTTACACGGACTTCTTGTATTACATTATAATAGTTCACTTACCTGTATGTTTTTTTCTCGTCGGTAAAATTCATTTACATTCAAATAAATGACCGCCTGGCTGAAAAAGAATATTGTGAATATTCTTTCAAATGACAATTGTGTTTAATGAGAAATAACAACAACAATCATCCTCTGTCGCCGCCATCCCCTGTATACCTATATGGGTTTTTAATCAGTGATACTCATTTACATTCAAGTAAATGACTGTTTTCTACAAAGGCTATTGTGAATAATGTTACAATAGCGTTTTAAGAATAACAACAACAAGCACCCCTTATTACTGCCCCCACCCCTGAAATAACCGGGGATTTATTCAATTAACAACAACTGTGTTGGGTGTCGATTTTCTTCTTAGCATAACATATCTATCTATCTATATGTTAGGTCAATCTGAATAAACCTCTGGGGTGAGATCAAACCAATGGAGGACGTGTAAGGAGGATGTAAGTTAAAAATCCTCTGCCGTTTGATAGGTTGATTTCCTATTGTTAGCCAATGTCAAACAATGAAGTACTCGCAGTGATAGAAACATATGTCCCTACGTAAAATTCAGGGACGTAGCTTGGCAATAATAAATGTGTAGGCCTTCTCGTGAGAAAATCAACATTGTGGACTCTGCGTAAGTATCGACCGGATCAGCCTTAGCATGCCACACAGGCGTACCCGGATATACACTTTTCGCCTCCTGTAGATTTTCTGTTTCAGGAATCACTACTCTATCTTTCCCGCCTTAGACGGAATGTGTCTGCCGGATCAGTCTGCGCGGACAGCGCCGGTTGATCTAATCGATACATTACGCAGATGTGTATCGCCGCAGCTGCATTTTGGGGCATTTTTAGAAAAGAGTGTGTAGGCACGTGCCTACAGTGCCTAAAGGGAGCTACGTCCCTGGAATTGATTTCTTGGAGTTTAAAGTCTTTTTCAATAGTATTTACTTCATATCACCGTGGCCAGTTCTCCTATTAATGCTTTTCCTTGATCTCTCGCACAACAGGCAACTGACAACCTTCCCATTGTTGGCCCATTGATGGAAGACGATTAGATCTTGTCACAATGACTAATGACTAAATGTTCGTGAAGCTGGAATTTCAACTCACGCATCGAATGCCCTCGTCAGTAATAACTGAACTTTCGTGGTTTCAACTCCCAACCTAGAAATTGTCGAAAACTTAGCTGCATGAGTCAAGTTTTCTCGATGTATTGTGCCCTTCTGGAAGAGAATCTGTTTTGGAAGGGGGAATGTTTATTGATAATGTTTGCGAAGCCATAGTAAACATTCACAGCTATGAAATGTACACACATCTAACAAAACATAGTAACACATTTCAGAACAATACTTTTTGGCACCCGCGGTCTCGATTTCAAACCAAACACTGGGAACCGGTGATCGGTCAATATCACCTACCCGAGAAGACGTGAGCCACGTCATATGATAAGATCCAATGTAAAACAAAAAAATGTATACCCGGTACAGTCTCAGCTAAGTTAAAAATATCCCAGAAAAAAACGTGTTTCTGAATATGATACGGGACAACTCTGTCAATAATTTACGATCCAGGGGTTGTGAGTTCGAATCCCGGCTCGGCCAACTTTTTTACCGACGTTTGACAAAAGTCATTGCGACATGCGTCATTTGTCTTCCACCAATGGGCTAAGTCTATGTGGAAAAGCAGCCAGTTGCTTGGGAAGATTGTTGTGTGGAGAACTGGTGTGCGAAAACCAGGAAACATATGCGTAGTTGAACTGGCCGCCGTGATATGACTGGGAAATTGTTAAAAACGGCCTTATACCACAAATCAATCAATCAATCAATCAATAAATAATTTACGACACAGTCAATCAAACGATTTTGTTTTCAAATTGTCATTTTGACCTGACCTGGTCCATTTGTTGTTAGAATAAATACAATTATAGGGTTGGCAGCTGGGAAAATAGATTTCTTTTCAAGCACTTACTTGTTTATTTTTACAAGCAAATGTTTTCTTTTTTAGATATACGGAACGTGTCATAAGAAAATGTACGTTTGTTTTCATAGTTTAGAGTTGCGCCGTTTATAACGACGCCGGAACACTGAATCATGATCGCTGGGTAAACCAGCGATGTGAATGGCGCAAGTGAGACTGCCTTGCCAAAATGACTCTCCACCTTGACCGCCGCGAGCGAGGATTGAACCCAGGGCGCCCAGTTCGAATTCGTTCACGCTAACCAATCGACAACGGCGAATTCCTTTACACAAGAACATTGAAAAAGGAAATAATGCAAACTGGATAATTTACTAAATTTCGGATTCCCAAAGGTTCTAACTGCAGAACCATCTTCAAATACAAATAATTGTAATATATACCATAATGGCATATATCGCAAACTCCCTGTATAGTATTATAAATGTGTCTGTTAACCCTCAACCTGCTAAATACGAATTTAACTGACCATCAAATCTGGGACACAACCGTTCGGGACATACCCAAGATAAGTGACTTACATTCAAGGTTGAGGGGATAGTATTAAAACTTAACACGCTGGTATCAGGATATATTCACAAACAGTACTGACGATGTACATAGTAAGCGGCGAGATGTATTGACAATACTGTTCAACGTAGTGGCAAACACTATTCAATCAAACAGGACTTAAACAAACACATACATAGGTCACAATGCATGAGTTTTGACGACGTTTGAGCATAATTAAGTCAGGATCAGTTTGCTCATTCGAACGTGTAATCTTGGTCTACAGTTTACACTTTTCAGTTATCAATACATAGCAAAGGTGTCTCCGTAAATCGGTAAGAACTTATCAGAATCAATGGTAATGATGATGCATGATAATAGATAGATAGATACTTTATTTTCAACTTGTACAAAATAAGTACCTCATTGTTACAAATACAAATACAAATTCAATTTCATATACAAATACAAATACAAATTAAATTTAAATTTCATATCTCGACATATATACTAGTTAAGCACATTAGGATTCTATAGAATGTTATTCGAGAAAATATTGAAAAGAATTGATTTAGTTAAAATATTTTTCTGTTAAGGTTATCGTGTAAAACCTCACGGAGGAATGTGACTATTTCTTTCTTCAAAAGCATATTTTATGAATTTACATAGCTTTAATAATGTGGCTGGATTTTCAATTTTCATTAGATGTATAAACTTTAGCATGTTTGGCTTGACGTAAAAGTCATGTTAATTTAAATTTCGATAACATTTTGATCTTTGAAC
This sequence comes from Serripes groenlandicus, assembly GCA_031761405.1. Taxonomy (NCBI): domain Eukaryota; kingdom Metazoa; phylum Mollusca; class Bivalvia; order Cardiida; family Cardiidae; genus Serripes; species Serripes groenlandicus. The sequence goes on from JASEVX010000002.1 coordinate 120,233,701, forward strand.
ACGAGCAGATGTTAACCGTCATTGGTATGAAATATTGCAGGAACATGGCATGAACAAAATGTATATTTTATTTGCCGCTCAGAAGTAAATAAGTAAAATAAATTCAGATATCGATTTTAATCATTAGGTCATGTTAATTATTCCTTAACAGTTGGCAATGGAAATCTTTCAAGTTAAGTAAACGTTTACATATTTCATTAGTTGTAAAATGAAAGTAACTGAAATATTTATTTTTCACTAAATTATACTTGTATACAAATATGCGTACAATGAAATAGCTTAGAGGTCACAATACACCAAATACACTCCTTCTTTGTTTCCATGTAAATTAGCCAGTTTCAATGTTCAATTGTCACACTTTCTAAATTCTAAGCAACTCACAGGTAGAGCACCCTATATCATTTTAAAAGACTTATCTTAAAGCTTTAAAATGATCCTAAAAAATTGAGGGGGGGGGGGGGGGGGGGGGGGGAATGATTACAGTCATTTTGGACGAAATCGGGCTGGAACGAAACTAATTTTTCACATTCTATTCTTTTACTTTCAAACATTGTTACAAGGTCAAAATACAAAAAAAAAAAAGACCAAAGCAATCATTTCCAGTGCATCATATAACCATATACACATCTACAATGAACTTAAATTCAATGTCATATATCCAATGCATTCCTGTGAAAGTATACATTAAAACAGAGGTTTTTTAGGGACTATTTGGCGTAATTTAACCTTAGAAGCACACAGTAATTAAATCCTTGCAAACATTGTCGATTGCATTATTTTAAACCACAAACTTAAATGAGCTGTTCTTTAAGAAAACCAACTATTTTGGATCAGTTAAATCTGTCGTAAATCTCTCTGCGCAAACAAGTCACAAATGCAGTTGGATCAATAACCGTAAATGCACATGCTGATCTTTGTCTTCATTTGTGACACACACCTTTAGGTTGGTTCATGTGGATAAGGGATTATATTCAAGCAAGTTGTTTTGAGATTGTTTTCCCTCAAGAAGAAAAGCACTGTGACTTTATTCCAACTATTTAACCATTTTCTAATACAACACATATACAGCAGACGATAAAAAGTATTGAGATGAACTAAGGAATATTATCTTTATATAGAATTAAATACTAATTGAACATAGTCGAAAACATCGTACATACAGGGGAAATAGCTCATACTTATCCTCTCTTATCAATGTTTTAAAAGGTCAGCTGCAGCAGATGCGTCAACATGCGTCTACATTTTGGAAATAGTTTATGAGCAAACCAGCATGGCTGATGTCATTTAATTGTGACAACCTGATTGTACAATGTTAAAAACAAGAAAACAACAATGTTCTCTTTGTAGATTTCATAAAGTTGTCCGTTCATGTCATGCATTGACCTATTTTTTGCATTTGAGCCGTCCCGCTAGAAAACCAACAGTATGGCCTCTGCGTAATGTATCGACCCAGATCAGCATGCGCAGACTGATCCGGGCCGACACATTCCGTCTAGGGGATAGAGTAATAATTCCCGAAACAGAAAATCCATAGTGTCTATCCTGGCAAGTCTGCGCGACATGCTTAGGCTGATCCGGGTCGATACTTTACGTAGATTCCACAATGTTGGTTTTCTCGCGGGACGGCTCATTTCATTTTGGGCGTAATGACTAATCTTTGACACAAGAAGTTATAGAGAGAGAGAGAGAGAGAGAGAGAGAGAGAGAGAGAGAGAGAGGAGAGAGAGAGAGAGAGAGAGAGAGAGAGAGAGAGAGAGAGAGAGAGAGAGAGAGAGAGAGAGAGAGAGAGAGAGAGAGAGAGAGCGAGAGACACACAGACAGACAGACAACGAGAGAAATAGAGAGAGGATAGATAAACAGAGATAGAAGAAGAGACAGCGAGAGAGACAGAGACATACATACAGACAGATATACAGCGAGAGAGAGAGAGATATATATATAGAGAGAGAGAGAGAGAGAGAGAGAGAGGGGGGAGCAAGAGAGAGAGAGAGAGAGAGAGAGAGAGCAAGAGAGAGAGATAGAGAGATAGAGAGAGAGAGAGAGAGAGAGAGAGAGAGAGAGAGAGAGAGAGAGAGAGAGAGAGAGAGAGAGAGAAAGATGTGTATATATATATGCACAGAAATACAGACCGAGGAGAGAAAGGGACAGGGGGCAGTACAATGGACAGGAGTTTCTATTATATCCTATCA
>JASEVX010000002.1:120236089-120414032 GCA_031761405.1 Serripes groenlandicus
GCCGACACATTCCGTCTAGGGGATAGAGTAATAATTCCCGAAACAGAAAATCCATAGTGTCTATCCTGGCAAGTCCTGCGCGACATGCTTAGGCTGATCCGGGTCGATACTTTACGTAGATTCCACAATGTTGGTTTTCTCGCGGGACGGCTCATTTTCATTTTGGGCGTAATGACTAATCTTTGACACAAGAAGTTATAGAGAGAGAGAGAGAGAGAGAGAGAGAGAGAGAGAGATGAGAGAGAGAGTGAGCGAGAGAGAGAGAGAGAGAGAGAAGAGATGAAGAGAGAGAGAGAGAGAGAGAGTAGAGAGAGAGAGAGAGAGAGAGAGAGAGACGAGAGACACACAGACAGACAGACAACGAGAGAAATAGAAGAGGAGGATAGATAACAGAGAGATAGAAGAAGAGACAGCGAGAGAGACAGAGACATACATACAGACAGATATACAGCGAGAGAGAGAGAGAGATATATATAAGAGGAGAGAGAGAGAGAGAGAGAGAGGGGGGGAGCAAGAGAGAGAGAGAGAGAGAGAGAGAGAGCCAAGAGAGAGAGATAGAGAGAAGAGAGAGAGAGAGAGGAGAGATGAGAGAGAGAGAGAGAGGAGAGAGAGAGAGAGAGAGAGAGAGAGAGAGAGAAGATGTGTATTTATATATGCACAGAAATACAGACCGGAGGAAGAGAAAGGGACAGGGGGCAGTACAATGGACAGGAGTTTCTATTAATATCCTATCAATTTGCACATCTGTAGGTTTTATTTGTCCCTCAGACGGTCTGTAACTCATCCGACATAAATGGGAACAATTAACCCCTAACACGGTAGGCACGAACTGCTTTTTCTGTCATCTAGTTATCTCTGCTCTCTCTTAATTATTCAATTTCAAGTTGGGATATTACAATTACAACATAATGTGCTAATACGCAAATCATTTAGAAATGATAAGTGCAACAATCGGAATAATCGCCACAATGTTTTCAACGAAGAGGCACGGGAATGATCGGCAAAAAGGCCAGTCTTGGAGAAAAGATTAATTCCACAATAATCCAAATCCATCGAGGACAATGAAAACATTGGGAATTACTTCCCTTGTTTGTTTTAACGATCCCATTCAGCCGACCGCTTTCAATAAACAATCATTTTGCGGGAAACCATCCGCTCTAATTTGATAATGAAGACGAGGAACACTTTCTATCGATTTGGGAAAAATCAGCCTCCTTGTAAACCATCTGTGAAACCTTTCCCAAACGATATGCATAGTTCTTAACCCAGGGGAATCTAACAGTATCATGCGAAACAATCAAATCTGGATATTTTTGCAAATGACTGTTGGTGATGATGGTGTGCTTTATCTTATATTCTACCAAAACAATTGTGTAGTGGTGCAGGCTTTTGCTTCGATGGTGAAAGGACAAGGTTTTACTTTGGGACGTCTAAATTGGTGATTGTTGCTTCGCTATTCTGCTTTAATGATTGCAAGGACAGCACGCCAAAATGAAATGACAAACCAACTTATCAATAGTACTATTAATTAAACTGGGAAACGATGTGATATAACTGTTTAAAATAACACAAAACCCCATTCAACCATGAATATGATTTAAAATGTCTCCGCAAATTTATAATATGTACTAGTAATATGTTACACGGTAGACTAACCGAATGAGGTAATTTTGGCACATTTCGGTTCTAAAAATTGAATAATTTACAACAAAAACACTTCTTTTACAAGATTCAACAACCAGACACCAATTGGTGGTTGGAAAAGCACAGTTGATTGAAACTAATGAAACATTCTTTAAAAGTTCTAAACATGTATCATTGGATTACAGTGTTTGTCTTTCGATATGTTGCACCTATTTCTGCACTTTATAAATGCCATGAAAATTTCTGGGTAAATGACCAGTACTGACCTCTGCTCCGATGCATCAGTCGTAATTCCTGGGAACAGAACCATTTCCCGCTGTAAAAGGTAAGCCTTTTAAGCACGGCACCATCGAGTTGATATGCCTTGGATTGTTTAGAATCACACTTTCAGCCGCATCTAGTTTGGTGGAGAGGGATGTCGTATTGTCTCTATGTACAGTGAAGACCCGGGTGAGCCTTCACTTTCGGTCTACATGATAAAGAGTTCTCTGTGTAAACGCCGATGGATTCATGCAAAACGGTTGCAAGTCCATCTTGTTCAAGAGAAAGTTACAACCGTTTTGCGTAAAGCCATCGACGTGTAGAAGTTCTAGAATCATGTCCATTGTACCGACATTGAGAGGCTACAAGACCCTATTTCGCTGGCCGCAGCTCGTATGAAATGACGTGAAAACGACTTTCTTGTCGTTCAAATTTTGACATGAATTTTTATAAATGTTCATTATAATAAAACCAGGCGATCAATAAAAGGTAATGGTAGATACATCTACTGCACATTGAACTGGCAGATAGGGAATGCTTTATAGATTAAATATATATAATACAGGATTGGGGTAATGTTTGCTGCCAGTGTTTGACAACTTTTAGCTTTCTTCAGCACGGGTCTTGTTGTCCCGGAGTAAAGTGCATCTGTGCAGTGTAACCAGTCTCCCCTGTCTGCATAAATGTTATACATATGTTAATCCATCTTCTAAACAAGATGGCCAAGATAGCCCTTAATCGCACCCCAGAGTGAACGTTTGGTAGAGGACCGCAAGACAATGCAACAAGCCTAATATCTAAGCCTTTCTGTTTGAGATAGGACGATTTTCAAAGTATTTCACTATATTTGTCTATGTAAACAAGAGGGCCCTATATTCATATATTCGAACTTAGCCAAGATATCATCAATACATTTATTCTGACAAAGTGTCAACACGTTTTCCCCTTCATTTAACCTAGTGACCTTTGAACTTGGTCTAGAAAATCAGCAAGATAAACAAACTTCGAGTTCTGTTGAGCTAAAAAAGTGACTGGGCCAATTTTGAATGAATGAATGAATGTATATTGTTTTATGGCGCATCGACAGCTAAGGTCATTTAGTGCGCAATTAAATTTAATTATGCATGATCCCTGGGTAAACAAACCAGTACTAGGCTAGAAAATGTGCCTTGCCCAAGGGCACTCCACCATGACCGTAGTGCCGCGACTGGGGATCGAACCCGGGACACACGGTTTCGAAATCCCCGACGCTAACCACTCGACCACAGCGGATTCCTGGGCCAATTTTGACCAAAGGTGCATAACTTGAACTATCTTGCTAGAGGTCCACTAGACAATGCTTCACATCAAATATCTAAGCCTTTCTGTTTCAGACAAGAAGGCTTTCAAGTCTTTCACTATATATGTCTATATAAACAAGAGGGCCATCGTGGTCCTGGATGCTCACCTGAGTTAAGGTCCTATATTCATATATTCGAACTTAAGCCTCGATATCATCAATACATTTCTTTAGACAAAGTGTGAAGCTGCTCAAGTTAAAAACACGGCTTCCAGAGTGTTAACAAAATTTTCCTTCAATTTGAGTTTTTCAACCTAGTTTTTCTCCCGAGATCACCCATATTTGAACTTTCTTGTGGTCCCTATGTTGACGTATATGACGTAAAGGTTCATTTTATTGAAACCAGTCGATCTAAAACAAGATAACGGTATATTTTAGTCCATATTGACATCTATAGCACATCTAACTGTCGGTATATAGGGAAGGCTTTATAGATTAAATATATATAATAAAGTGGGGGTAATGTTTGCTGTCAGTGTTTGACAACTTTTAGCTTTCCATCACATGTCTTGTAGTGCCGGAGTACAGTAGAAACGCGGACGAGTCTTTGTATCTGTGCAGTCTAACCAGAGTCTCCTATGTCTGCATACATGTTATACATATGTTGTTAATCCATCTTCTAAACAAGAGGAACACTTTTTGTTCGAGAATGAATGAGTTTGGATTACGGCACTGCAACACAGAGGTCAATTATGTCCGGATTGAGAAATGGAGACCTTTGAACCTAGGGGAATAATTTGATAATCTTGGTAAAGGACCACTAGACAATGCCACAAGCCTAATATCTAACCTCTAAGCCTTTGGTTTCAGACAAGAAGATTTTCAATGTTTATATGTTAACAGAATGGCCATGGTGGCGTTGGACGCTCACCTGGGTTAAGGAACTATAATCGAACTTAACCTAGATATTATCAATACATTTATTCTGACAAAGTGTCTACCTGCTCAACATACAGCTTCCAGAGTGTTAACAAAATGTTCCTTCAATTTGACCTAGTGACATAGTTTTTCACCCGACATGACCCATATTTGAACTTAGGTCTAGAAAATCAGCAAGATAAACAAACTTCGAGCTCTGGTGAGCTAAAAACTTTACCCAATTTTGACCCAAGGGGCATAATATAAACAAGCTTGCTATAGAGGTCCACTTTACAATGCTTTACATCAAATATCTAAGCCTTTCTGTTTTAGACAAGAAGTTTTTTTCTCTTTCGGGTGCAATGGCAACCAGAGTTCTGCATGGCATAAATTTCTTTGAACAATTTTGAAAGTGCACCACCAAAGGAACATCCCTATGAAGTTTCATCTAAATTGGTGAAGTAGTAGTCTTACGATGTGTACCCAATGTAAAATTCTAATGCCGCCAAACCGAACAGAAAAAATATCTCAAACAAACATGTTTATTGCGCAATCAGATAACATGGTTCATCGAGTTGTACCTTTGTAGGCTTTGACACAGGACCAGTCTCACATTAAAGGATGCACAAGCAATTGAAGACATGTGTTATGTTTATAAATAATTAAACTTTAATTAGATAACAATCTTCCTAATAAACCTGCTCCATCCATGTATATTGCACATTATTAACTCGGCATGTGATCATGTTTAACCATTTCCCTTATACACATACATGTGACTTTTGATGTTTCTACTAATTCTGACTAAGCTATCATGGCTTCATATCATACTAGGGAGTCAACCTTAACCCTTAGACTGAAGGATTTTTTATTGGAGTTTCAACATTATTTCAGTTATAAATATCATGGCGACAGTTCACTTATTCATGATCCCTGGGTAAACAAACCAGTACTAGGCTGGAAAACGTGCCTTGCCCAAGGGCACTCCACCATGACCGTCGTGCCACGACTGGGAATCAGACACTGGACACCTAGGTTCAAATCCCCGACTTAAACCACTCGACCACAGCGGATTCCTTTGACTTAAGGAACCAAATTTGTGATCGTTATATTCCTAAAATTGGCTATGGACTGTTCCAAATGTAAAGATTGTCCTAGCAAAAACCAGCAATCAGACATATGCTTGCTAATTTAAACCATTGAAATCAAAGCTAATGTCTAGTGCTTGCCCTAAAATTATTATATCAAGGTATATAACTCTATTTTCCTAAAATGTTATGAAGCTTGGATAACTTCCCTTTGGTAACCAGTATCTCGGTTTACACATTTTTTTACTATTTCCCTGTGTGGGGAAAAATATTGGCAATTTGTTTAATGCAAGCACATACAACATCATTTTTAACAATTTTCTTTGATTCAGATGACTTTTGACCACTCTATAGTAACAACTTAGGAAAACTTATTAAGGCAAGTGTCATCGCAGGCAACACAAAAAGGAGAATTAATCAGAACAAGCAAATTCCCTTCTTTTTAACTTAGTTTCAAAACTATACCACCAAGTGTCATGATTTTACATTGCCTCCATCAGAGGTTTCTAACCCTTTCCCACTTGAAGAGGCATTTTAATGCCTTTGCAGCAGACAGCTTTTGAATACATCACGACAAAAGTTTTTTTTGCCCATAATGAGCAAATTCTCTTTTTTCCCACAATGTTTCAATTCTATTTAATTATCATACTTTCAATAATATTGATTTTCAATATTTTTGCCTATGTGTTAAAAAGTTGTCCACTGCATAATTGATGTAAGTGGGAAAGGGTTAAAGGAATTGGTTTTTACATATCACAAGAGCCCATCCATTGAAAACATGTTCAAGTTGGAATTTCTGTACAGTGAGGGTTCAAGCCACCCTGTACATCTGTTTAACCCTTTCCCTCATACAACAATTCTGCAGCAGACGACTTATTTTGTCAAAAAATAAAAAATCTCTATAATTGAATGGTTTACCTATGACTTAAAGTGGAAAACATTGTGGCAAAAGGAGAAATTGCTCTTTTGTCACTATTTTTTCAAAAAGCTGTCTGCTGCAGAGGCATCAGAAAGCGTCTACATTAGGGAAAGGGTTAAATATATATATCAGAATCTACGCACATTGACAGAAGCTTCTACCAACCTTGTGAAAGTAAAATGTGAACAGTGTAAATCTTGTTCAGACTGTACAAATGCTCAGGCTGATCTGGCTCTACACTTAAAGAAAGTCAACTTGTACTTTTTTCGTCAGATAGATTCATTACCATGTGGGAAAGTAGTTTCAATTATAATAGTTACAATTGGAAGAATACTCATTGAAAAATTACTGTTGAAATAATTGTGCCCAAAGTAGAAATTGCTCATTTAATGAGAGAGTTCACCTTTTGTAACAATATTTTCTTAAGTTGTCTGGTGCAGACGAGACAAAATGCTTCTGCAATAAGCGAAAAGATTAATTTACTAAATAGATTGTGACATCAAGACTTTGGAAAGATCCTCATGAACACAATCATCCAAAGGAAGATGACGGTCACAATGATGAGCAGGATCCAGACCCACCAATTACAGGACTTTGTCTTGGCCTCTAGTCTCTGACTTTGTAAATGAAGGTTGCTGTAGTTTGAATCTGCTACCTTGTTGGTATCCGATACTTTCTGAGGGAAAAAATAGAAAGTAGAATGAACAAGTAACTGGATTGCAAGCAATACCATAGTCCCCTACCGGTTTGCACTAAGTCCAAAAAGGGGCATAACTCATTAAAAAATTGACGAAATCCCAGGAAACGCGAACTTGATCTGTGACATATGATTACAAAGGCATATACAAAATTTCAGCTCAATACCTCAAAGCATGTAGAAAAAAAGTGCGGAAAACTGATTTTCCGGACTGACTGACTGACGGACGGACTGACGGACGGAGTGCAAACCTAAGAGTCCCCTTCGGCACGCCGGTAGGGGACTAAAAATATGCAGAGGTCCAGATAAGGAGGGTATTCAGCTCTTTCCCCCACAATTTCTCTTGTGGGTACTCAAAAGAATCGTCCCACAACATAGGGTTAGAGGATCAAATAAGGATTTAAGAACATGCAAAACACTCCTTATCTAGAGCTCTGAATATGTAAAATTAAATATGGAACAGGTTGAAATAAACAAGAGGGCCATGATGGCCCTATGCCGCTCATCTGATATAATAGAACTTCAATAGTTTTCAAAGTGTTTACTCGATACATATAAGGAAAACCAGCAACCACCCTGGTGACCATATTTTCCAACAAATTAGGATAAATTGAACATTCTTGGCAGAGGGTCACACAAGGAATATGTGTGCCAAATTATTTTTAAATTGGGCCAGTGATTTAGTACAATCACTATATTACATATAAGGGAAACAAGCCCCGACCCCTGGCGGCCATGTTTTTCATCAGATCGGAATTATTTCTAAATTGTGCAGGTATTTTTGGCCAAGAAGATTTTTAAAGTGTTGACAATGCACATACAAGGAAAACAAACCCCGCCCCCTGGTGTCCATGTTTTTCAACGAATCGGAATAATTGAACAATCTTGGTAGCGGGTGCCCCAGGAACATTTGTACAAAACAATTTTCAAATCGGGCCAGTTCCCATTCACTGATGTCGCAGCAAGTTCTACTTGGAATTAAATTCTTTGAACAACTTTAAAGGAGGACCACCTAAGAAATTATTTGAAAATCAGTCCATTGGTATAGTAGGAGAAGTCATTTGTAGGAAATTGTTAACAAATGTAAGTACAGACGACGCCGCCGACGGACAGTGAGTGATCACAAAAGCTCACCTCGAACTTCGTGCTTAGGTGACCTTAAGATATAAAACATTTCTCTGCTTAAAAGGGGAAATCACAAAACATTGAATGCAATGGAAAAATTGCAAAACTTTTTTGAAAAGGGGAAATCTCAAATAATGACTGCTTAATATCTTCTTTTCCAACAATGTTTTCTATACTTATAAATAGTTTTAAATTTTAACGTGATTGTCTTTCTTCTTTAAAATAGTTTTATAATTGGTTGAGTCAAAGATCAGCACATTAGGTAAGGTGTATAATATCTGTGGTTGCTTCTTCTTTGGGTGGACTTTTCTTTTATGGGTCTACCATTTTTTAAAAAGAAAGCAATTTCTCCTTTTTCCATCATGTTTTCTCTTTGGCAGAAAAAATAAACTATCAATTTTCCAGATTTTCAATTCTTAGCAGAGACAATGTCAAAGCAGACAATTAAAGAAATAAGTACATTGTACTTAAAAAGTTATATTGGACAGAGACTTTAGCATCTAGACTTTCCTGTATTAACCCTTTCTCATATACAAAATATCTGCAGAAAACTATTTTGAAACAACGAAGATAAAATTTTGGAAAATATATATAAATGAAAGTATAATTATTTAATACAGTTGAAAGAAAACATTGTGACAAAAAGTAAAAATTCTCTTCATATGCAATTTCTCCTTTGCAACAATATGTTTTCAAAAGTTGTCTGCTACAGGTGACACAAAATGCATCTGCAGGTGAGTTTAGTCTTAAAAGTAAACATCAAAGAAAATTAGTATGCCATAACAAAGTGGAGTATAGGACTTACCTCTATATCTTTTTTCACAATAGAATTGGAAGCATATGCAAAGTTTTTCAAGTTTTGTGTATGGTGTAACAATTCTTCGGCTAGTTTTTCATGCATCTTTCTGTGATGTTTCAACACAGCGTCTATATCGTTGTCTTCTGCTGGCATTCTTTGTCGTAAACCATTGCTGTTACTACTACCTGTTACGATAAATTTTAATCAATCATTCACATGAAGTCAACACATTTTACCTTGTTGTGTATATTGATCAAAGACAGCCATAAAGTTTTATTTTTTAGTCAATATGTAGGTAACAAATGTTAAAATCTTTTATGCTAAGGCAAAGTGTAGATTATAATTTTTCTTTTAATTCAATTCGCTTGGATTTTCCATTCCATAGATGACGGAGCAGTTTCCAACATACAACAAATGCAGCAGATGATTTTGCAAAAATTTTGTTAAATCTCCATAAATGAAAAAACAACAGCGCCAAATGTCACAAAATACGCCCGTCCTGTTTTCTTGAGACCAATTAAATATAGTGATAATTGGTTGTACATCAGGCAAATTTAGAGAGCAGACACTGTTAGTAAAGTTTTGGCCATTTCGAGGGACATAAGTGTGTAGTGATTAAGATAATGTGGTAAGTTATCAAACTTGTCCAAGATATTATGCCAATACACATTCTGACCAAATTTGGTGATGATTGGACAAAGGCTTCTAAAGTTATTGAGCTGACAAGACAAATTTTAGGTCATTTCTATAATTAAAGGGCGATAACTCTCGATTGACTAAAGCAATATGGCTAGTTATCAAACTTGTCCGAGATATTATGCCAATACACATTCTGACCATTTGGTGAAGATTGGATAAAGGCTTCTAAAGTTATTGAGCTGACAAGACTAATTTTAGGTAATTTCTATAATTAAAGGACAATAACTCTTGATTGACTTAAGCGATATGGCTAGTTATCAAACTTGTCCGAGATATTATGCCAATACAAATTCTGACTAAATTTTGTGATGATTAGACAAAGGCTTCTAAAGTTATTGAGCTGACAAGACCAATTTTAGGTAATTTCTTTGATAAAAGGGCGATAACTCTTGATTGACTGAAGCGATATGGCTAGTTATCAAACTTGTCCGAGATATTATGCCAATACACATTCTGACTAAATTTGGTAATAATTGGACAAAGGCTTCTAATGTTATTGAGCTGACAACATACTGGACGCCGCCCGCCCGCCCGTATGCCGCAGGTAAAACTATAATACGATCCGTTTTTTCAAAACGGGCGTATAATAATAACCAGATAGCATAAACAAATAAGAGGCAAAAGAGAAAATTGTTTCATGAAATCCTTTGTCTACTGAGGATGAGTCAAAAAGTAGAAATGCAATTAAAAAAATCTAAAGATGGACAAGAGCGCCAAATGTCACAAAATACGCCCGTCCTGTTTTTTTTAGACCAAGTATAATGATAATTGGTTGTACATCAGCCAAACTTAGAGAGCAGACACTGTTAGTACAGTTTTGGCCAATTCGAGGGACATAATTTTGTAGTGACTAAGAATACGTTGTAAGTTATCAAACCTGACCAAGATATTCTGCCCATCAACATATTGTCTAAATTTGGTGATGATCGGATAAAGGCTTCACAAGTTATTTAGCTGACAAGACCAATTTTAGGTAATTTCTATTATTAAAGGGCAATAACTCTCTATAGACTGGAGCAATATGGCTAGTTATCAAACTTGTCCCAAATATTATGCCAATACACATTCTGACTAAATTTGGTGATGATTGGACAAAGGCTCCTAAAGTTATTGAGCTGACAAGACCAATTTTAGGTAATTTCTATAATTAAAGAACGATAACTCTCGATTGACTAAAGCGATATGGCTAGTTATCTAACTTGTCCGAGATATTATGCCAGTATACATTCTGACCAAATTTGGTGATGATTAGATAAAGGCTTCTAAAGTTATTGAGCTGACAAGACCAATTTTAGGTAATTTCTATAATTAAAGAACAATAACTCTCAATTGACTAAAGCGATATGGCTAGTTATCAAACTTGTCCGAGATATTATGCCAATACACATTCTGATTAAATTTGGTGATGATTGGACAAAGGCTTCTAAAGTTATAGAGCTGAAATGACTAATTTTAGGTAATTTCTATAATTAAAGGGCAATAACTCTTGACTAATTAAAGCAATATGGCTAGTTATCGAACTTGTCCGAGATATTATCCCAATACACATTCTGACCAAATTTGGTGATGATTGGATATAGGCTTCTAAAGTTAATGATGTGACAAGACCAATTTTAGGTAATTTCTATAATTAAAGAACGATAACTCTCAATTGACTAAAGCGATATGGCTAGTTATTAAACTTGTCCGAGATATTATGCCAATACACATTCTGACTAAATTTGGTGATGATTGGACAAAGGCTATATTTTAGGTAATTTCTATAATTAAAGGGCAATAACTCTTGACTAACTACAGCAATATGGCTAGTTATCAAACTTGTCCGAGATTTTATGCTAAGTCACATTCTGACCAAATTTGGTGATGATTGGACAAAGGCTTCTCAAGTTATTGAGCTGACAAGACCAATTTTAGGTAATTTCTATTATTAAAGGGCAATAACTCTCTATAGACTGGAGCAATATGGCTAGTTATCAAACTTGTCCCAAATATTATGCCAATACACATTCTGACTAAATTTGGTGATGATTGGACAAAGGCTTTTAAAGTTATTGAGCTGACAAGACCAATTTTGGCTAATTTCTATAATTAAAGGGCGATAACTCTCGATTGACTATAGCGATATGGCTAGTTATCGAACTTGTCTGAGATATTATCCCAATACACATTCTGACCAATATGGCTAGTTATCAAACTTGTCCCAAATATTACGCCAATACACATTCTGACTAAATTTGGTGATGATTGGACAAAGGCTTCTAAAGTTATTGAGCTGACAACTTAATGGACGCCGAAGTCATCTGCTGAATAAATGTTGTATGAGGGAAAGGGATAACCCTTTCCCACTGACAGATGCATTTGGAACCTACTGTTACTGATGACTTTTGAAAACATTGAGGCAAAAGGAAAAATTGCTCATCATGCCTCAATGCTCGCAACTCGATTCTAAAATTACTATTTAATTTATAAAGATGTTCAATAGTTTTGCCTATATGTTTTCAAAATTGTCTGCTAAAGTTTCTTTGTATGTGGGAAAAGGTTAAAAGTTAAATTGTATATATCAGTTTTTACCCGTCTGTTTGTCTGATGGATCTTCACCCAGCAGCTCTGACCTGACATCTTTTTGTAGACGGGATTTTGTTTGTAAATGAACCTCTTTTGGTGCTACTCCTACTGACTTCTGTGTGTGTGTCACTGGGGCTAGTCTCTCAGCAGCCAGGATCTTCTCACAGGCTGATGTCTGAAATATCATAAATAAATGAGAAACATTGTTGGAAAAGACACAATTGCTTCAAATAAGTACCGGTAAATTTCTATGACCCATCATTGTTTCAAGCCTTTCTCACATATAACTAATCTGTAGCAGGCAATGTTGAAGACATATTGATAAAAACGTGAAAAATCTCCATAAATAAGGATTTAATTGTTAAATAGAGCTGAAAACATTGTGACAAAAAAGAGAAATTGCTCATTATGAGCAATAGCTCTTCTGCCACAATGTTTTCTTAAGTCATCTGCAGCAGAGGCGTCAAAAAGTGTCTTTATGTGGGAAAGCGTTAAACCGTTTGCTAATTAACCCTTTCCCGACTGTAGAAGCATTAAGAAACATATGTAACAGATGACTTTAGAACAATTGTTACATAACAAGCAATTTGTCCTTTTGCCAGAATGTTTTAAAATCTATTCAATTTTTAAACTTTACCAAACTTATGATATATCTGCAGCAGATGACTGAAAATTTCAGAGCAAAAAAATATGGAAAAAAATCTATATAAAAATGAAAGTGCATTAATTGAGTTAAAGTTAAAGGTGGGCAAAACTAACAATGTATTTTATTAATTTACCATTATCTCAATAAAGACAACTTCTGATGCCCCTACAACAGAACAGTATGAGTCTTTTAACCCTTTCCCACATATGGAAGCATTTTGACTGATCTGCTGCATACTACTTTTTAAAACATTTTTGCAAAAGGAGAAAGTGTTCAATATGAGCAATTTCTCATTTTACCACATTTTTTCTATTCTATTCAACGAATACATGTTCACAGTAGCTCAGTCGGTAGCGACGAGGGGTTGTGAGTTTGAATCCTAGCTCGGCCAACATTCTCTCTGACGTTTGACAAAAGTAATTGTGACATGCGTCATTTGTCTTTCACCAATGGGCTTACAGTTTATGTGGAAAAGCAGCCAGTTGCTTGGAAAGTATTTTGTGTTGTGTACTGTTATAAGAAAGCTAGGAAATGCATGAGTAGGTGTACTGGCCACCGTAAAAAAATAATTGTTGAAACGGCGTAAACTCCAATCAATATAGAGATTTAAATATTTATGGCTGGATATTTCATTTTTTCAAAGTGCTCTGCTGCAAATTTGTTGTAGGTTAGAAAGGTTAATCGTACTAGCTGACTATGTTGACCTAAAGATTAATAAAAGTTGGTCTGAATGTATTGAATGTCACCACAAGGACTGCAGCACAATGAAGGTATGGATTCACCTAACATATAGGTTTTTCCTCTTTTTCTTGAGACAGTTTTCAACACAATATTCTTGCAAGGCCCTTGGAAGAATATTGTGTGGACAGGACCAATGCAACTGAAAGCTAGTCACACAAGGAAAGAATGTCACAATACTACTTCTAATCACTTGTTATTATTTATAGTGATGTTTTGTTTATCCCAATCAAAGTTGTATGCAAAATATCTACTTACTTTCTGTTCAGCTTCCAAAAGACCTTTCAGAAAATCAACTCGTCTAGTGTACTCAATAATAACATCTTGGGCTGGTTTACTGAAATAAACAAATTAACCCTTTCCCACATACAACACATCTGCAGTAGACAACTTTGAAAATATCTAGGCAAATACATGGGGAAAATCTCTGTAAAGGATTGATTGGGGTTTAACACCGCTTTTAACAATTTCTCAGTTATATCACGGCAGCCAGTTCACCTACTCATGCATTTCCTGGTTTTCTCACACCAGGACTCCACACAACAATCTTCCCAAGCAACTGGCTGCTTTTCTATATAGACTTAGCCCATTGGTGGAAAACAAATGACTCATGTCGCATTGACTTTTGTCAATTGTCGGAAATAAAGTAGGCAGAGCCGGGATTCAAACTCACAACCCCTAGATTGACAGCCCGCGTCGCTACCGACTCAGCTACCGGGGCTCGGCTCTCTATTAAGGAAAGTATAACTATTAAATTGAATTGAAAACACTGTGATGACAGGTAAACAATTTCACTGTTTGCCGAAAGATATGTTTAACCCTTTTCCCACATACAGACACTTTCTGACGCCTCTGCAGCAGAAGACTTTTGGAAACATTGTGATAAAAGAAGAAATTGCTCATACATGCAATATCTCCTTTTGCCACAATTTTTTCAACTCATTTTCAAAATTTAATTATAAAACTTTCCCTTATAAAGATACAACATAATCTTGCCCAGATGTTTTCAAAGTCGTCTGCTGCAAATTTGTTGTATAAGGAAAGGGTTAACGCTTTCCCTCATATAGACGCTTTCTGAAGCCTTTGCAGCAGACGACTTTTTGAAAACATAGTGACAAAAGAAGAAATTGCACAAGACGTGCAATTTCTCCTTTTGCCACAATGTTCTCCACTTTTTGACATAGGTTATCCATTCAATTATGGAGATTTTCTATTTTTTGACAAATTACGTTCAAAGTCGTCTGCTGCAGAATTGTCATATGAGGGAAAGGGTTAAATGCTGAGATTCTTGTGGGAATGGTTGAACTTATGAGACCTATATAAGTGTAGGGCAAACTGGTATTTTTCCTACAATATATCTCTTATCACCCAACCAAATTATATGCTGTAAATCCGCACATCATGGCATTTAACCCTTTCCCTCATACGACAATTCTGCAGCAGACAACTTTGAACATATTTTGTCAAAAAATAGAAAATCTCTAATTCAATGGGTAACCTATGACTAAAAGTGGAAAAACATTGTGTCAAAAGGAGAAATTGCTCGTTTTGAGCAATTTCTTCTTTTTGTCACTATGTTTTCAAAAAGCCGTCTGCTGCAGAGTCGTCAGAAAGCGTCTATATGAGGGAAAGGGTTAAGAGTGATATGAGGATTTAAGAAAATGTCTCCATGTTAGAGAGACAATATACAGAATATTTAGTAATACAGGTATACATTTACCTTGCAGATCTTTTTACTTCACCAAGCTTCTGAAGCAATGCCTCCACATACTGTAAATTAAATAAAAAAATCAGTAGTTAAAGTCACTAGTTACTAGTTAACACATGTATATTTCGGGTAAGTAAATTCAATTCAAAGATGATCTTTATAAAAATATCATTGGAAGTTTTTCAACATCAATTAAGAGTGAATTTTGTCTAAAGAATGTATGTTTGCCATGATCTTTAGTGTAAACTGATTTTCTATATTTGATATCTTATATGTTATTCCTTTAGTTACAGAAGAATAAAGACTATATATACAGGAGTACAGTTTATTTATAAAGAGTCTAGCAGCCATAGCTCAGTCGGCTATAACAATGGCTATTGATCCTGGGGTTATTCATTCGTTCAAACCCTAGCATCATTTGTCTTCCACCAATGTGCTTAAAGTATAAATGGTAATGTATAAATTTCTACTCAACATGCAGTTTTCAGTCTTTATTTTTTTTTTATCTATTTCCTTCTTTGTTCAACTTATTATTGCATGAAAATTTGTCAGTCCGAGGAATTTTTGTCAGTCGAGAGTCAAGACTAGAGGTCATAATTTGATGCAGAGTTATAGATGTATGGAACAACTTACCCCAATCAATGCTAAGGAGGTGGACAGTTCAAAGATGAGGATAGACCCTCACTTACACGGGGACATCTTATAAGTTATATCAGTGTTTAAACCAGAGAAAGGGTTGTCTAAGGACAACAGTATATGACAAACATTGCCTAATCTGTTACCAACAAATTCTATTAAAACTTAACTTTTTCCCAACAATATTTTAAACAATCTTGAATGGAGTGCTCCCCGGAGCACCTGTGTCACCTGCCGGGGCCTTGTCAGAAAATTTCAATTTTTGACAGAAAAGGGGCAATAACTCTGATATAAAAAAATATTTGGATTATCCCCCTTTTGTGAACCCATCACACACATTGATATACATTTGTCAGAAGTTTAAATGTAATCCTTTGAGTAGAAAAAAAGTTAATTGAAAACGTGACGAAAAAGTGTGACGACAGACAGAGGGACGGACAGACAGACAAGACGCCGGACAAAAAAAAGTAATCCCTAAGTGCCTACCATGCTACGCAGGTGACACAAAAACTGTTATGTTGTAAATATTTATGAATGACGGCAGACGATTTTGAGAACATCTATAATCTAAAACTGAAATTGCTAATTTATAATATATGATGCTTTAACCCTTTCCCCCATATGACTATTCTGCAGCAGACGACTTTGAACGTATTGTCAAAACATAGAAAATCTCCATAATTGAATGGATAACCTATGACTAAAAGTGGAAAACATTGTGTCAAAAGGAGAAATTGCACATTCTGTGCAATTTCTTCTTTTGTCACTATGTTTTCAAATAGCCGTCTGCTGCAGAGGCGTTAGAAAGCGTCTATATGAGGGAAAGGGTTAATATAAGATAAAATTAAAAGTTAATCATTCTTGTTCTTGTTCATTCAGCTTGTTTCAATTTGGATATATATTCAAATGCCCTTTTATTTAATTTCTCTTTTATAAATGCATTGATCAAAAAAGTTACGAAAATGTAGTGTATTGTCCTGTAACCTATAGATATATGACTATAAAAGATATTATTAACTTATAGGCAAATAATTACATTGTGTCACTGTGGTAAAACTTTATAAAACTGTAAAATAACTAGTCTATAAATTTTCATTTTCGACGTTTCCACTTTCGTTTTGTTCTTTTTTATTAATTTGACATTTTAGTCGTTCAACGTTATCACTGTAATTTGTATCTTACAGGTAAGGATTGATGACTTTCGCGACGTCTATTAATACATGGTTAGGAGAACTGTTAGTTGTGATACAAATGAAATACAGTCAAGTAACCAACCCTTAGCAGATCATAACCAATAGAGGATCACTTTAATGTTCAAGACATGTTAACTAATTTATTAGACAAAAATTTGAAAATTATTGTGTATAAATTGGCAGGTAAGTACTTTATAGTATTATATAAATACACAATAAAAAATATTGCTTGTCGGACTTCAAATTCATCTGTATTATCTGAACGCCTGATGTAAGTGTTTACGTGACCCAGTTATTTCTACCTTGTTTTGAAGAGAACAATTGTTTTTCGCGCGGGAACAGCTAGTAATCTTAATTATGTTAGTTATTTATTTTGACATTTTATGAAAGACAAATACAATGCACCTATTGAAATGTAACCAATCATTCTCATTAAGTCATTTGTCTTTGCATGTTTACACTGAAGCGATAATAGAATAGCTAGGTAAGTTACCATTAGTGGATCGACATTTTGTTTCCATGACCGAGTCTGAGGGGTTTTCTCAAACTTTGTTTGTACAATTTAGCCATTCCCGAAGATGCTAGTGATTAAATAGGAAATATATCAATTTAATCTGCTGTTAGATAAAATATAACTTGTAAAGTAACAGCAGAAGTTTTGACAGCTAAAATGTTGCTTGAGTTGTTAGTCAGGTTTCTGTACTAGGAATGCGATTTTTTTTTTGACTGTTCGCAATGCACTATGTAACGGCGATATATTGAGACTAGGGTAACGTCAATGACTGTACTGTTGAAAACTGTGCTAACAAAGGACTAGATAAGGAGGTATTTTTTCCCATCCATATCTCCTTTATGACTTCACTAAAACCTATGTTGTCGTTATTCAAAAGAATCATGCCACTGAGACTATTCTCTTGAGTACCTACAGCATAGGGTTTGAGGGTCAAATGAGGATTTGGGGATGTGAAATACTCTTCCTATCTAGAGCTCTGGTGTTAAACTCCAATCAATAAATCAGTTTCAGTTAAGTAAAAATCTAAAAAGATAAATAAAATCAGGTTGAATTATGAAAACATTGGGCTAGATCTCATCTGAAAGTTCTTGATGGGAACGTAGCAGTTCAAGCGCTTGAAAAAATTGTCTGACCTTCTGAAATCTCCAGTTCCATGATTCCTTATCGCTGGCAATGTTCTCACATTGACTTAACAGCCGGTTAAAATTAATTTCCAACCTTGTTGACATGTTGGCGAAAATTGTAAAATGAGTCTCGGTCATGTAGACGATTGCATATTTTGACCAGACATCAGAAAACTTTCAAAAAGAGAGTGAAAACTTTGTTTTGAACAACAAGAACAACAAAACTTTATCACATAGTGCAAACCATCAAATAAAACTAATTTCATCCTTTGCATTCCGTCAAAAACTTTCAAATTGGACTATGGCTATCAGTTTTTGCAGACAATTACTAAAGCGTCTGAGGGACGAGAATAAATTGCAGCGTTGGTATTCTTCAATTTAGAGAGCTGTTCGGTTTTGGATTATCTCCCTTGATTTCTATGGAGATTAAGCACACAATAGGATCGCGTAGCACGCAACTCTTTGCGCCTTTAAACGGTAGTTAAATGGTTTACAAATTAAAAAGAAACACATCTAGATTGACGTGAAAGAAAAAAATAATAAACAACATGTGCATAGAAGGAGTATTTAGTTCTAATTAAATTATTTAATTTAATTTTAGAAATAAGTAAGTAGTTATTTTTCTTAATTTTTATTTTTAGCTTAATATGTAATTACTATTGTTAATTAACGGCACTATTTGTCCCGTTTAGATAAACGTTTTTTGTTTATTTGTGTTCATGCCGTTTATAACCTAAACAATAGAAACTTAAAACAATTTAAACGTCTTATAGTAAAACGTTTTAACCATAATTTGCGCTTTAAAGATAACGCAATTTCCCGTAGATGTACATGAAGCTTGCTCTACATCTAATAAATGATTAATAATCTGTTTAATGATATTTAGTTGATTAAGTGTATGATTTTATGTTTTCACTACGTATCAACAGGAAAAAAATATAGCCTATCAATTTATATATTTCAAATTTTGTTTTGTTTATTAGAAATTGTCATTGGCGGTGTGACCGATACCTTCGGAATTGAAAACTGTTGTTCACAGTTTTATGTTTCATTCTTTCATAACCCTTTCCCTCCTGCAGACGCATTTTGATGCAATAGCAGCAGACAACTGTTGATAACAAGTTCAAGTTCGTTCTTTATTTGCATTACATTTTACATGTTGTTGCAACATATATACATAATAAACAATTGAGCAGTGGCCAAAGGTGAAATTGCTCAGTCATGATGAGAATTTTCTCCGTTAGCCACAATGTTTTTAACTTTATTTAACAATTAAGCTATCTTTCATTTAGATTTTCCTGTTTTTGTCACTCTCTGTTTTCAAAGTCGCCTGCTGCAGGTTTGTTGTATGTGGGAAAGCGATAACTCTTTCCCACATGCAGACATACGTTGATTACTGCACTAGAAACGGCTTAAAAATATATTTTGGCAAACGGAGAAGCTGCTTACGGTGAAAAACTTTTTCCTTACCTCTGAATGTTTCCATCTATATTCAATTATACTTTCGGTATAGATATTATTTTCTAAATTTTCGCCTCGATGTTTTCAAGTCGTCTGCAGATTTATTGTCTGTGAGAAAGGAATACAATACAATATTCCATGTACACAATGTATAGTGCCCTTCTTGTATTGCCACCTCTAAAGTATTGTCTGGATAAAAAGAAATATGATTTTCCCATGAATTCGTCTGTTGCCTTGTCACCAATAGTAGTCTAGTCTGTATCAGAAAAGCGGTTAAGACATTAATATCTCCGTGTTCATTTATCAATAACATTTGATTCATGATTTAAATAGGCACGTCAGCATATATAACATACTTAATCTGTCCGAGATATTATATGAATATATACAGTCAAACCTGTGTTTAAAGACACACATGGGAAGAGCAAAAAGTGTCTATATCTATTGTTTATCACATGATGTTAAATACTCATTATGTAAATATGTTGTGTATGTAACAAGATACATTTATATGTATACGTTAATAAAATTATGTTCTGATCTGTTC
Organism: Serripes groenlandicus; assembly: GCA_031761405.1. NCBI lineage: Eukaryota > Metazoa > Mollusca > Bivalvia > Cardiida > Cardiidae > Serripes > Serripes groenlandicus. The sequence goes on from JASEVX010000002.1 coordinate 120,256,150, forward strand.
TGTTTTGTTATGAAAAGTCGTCATCTGCGAAAGTTTTAAACAGTCAAAAACCAAGACTTAAATAAGAATAAGAAATGAGTCATGTTTAGCGAAAATCAACTATAATGAATTTTAGACCAGTGTAGAACCAAATCAGATTGCACATCCTTGCAGCTCGATATGGCTTGACAAATTGATCTCAGAAGACTTGGAGAACTTTTGGACAATATTGTCCGTGTGAATCTTATTTTATGGATGCACAGACATATCTTGCCACGTGATTTTCATCAATACGCTACGGCTGTTGTTGTTTTTTAAACCCGGTCGAATACTAATCATAATTATACTTTCCGTTTTATGTTTTCAGGATAAAACGACCTACTATATAAAAATGGCGGCGGCACAGGTGAAAGTCCCCATCATCCGGAAAGAAACGGGATTGGAGTTTTTAAAATCTACCAGCTTTCAAATTGGACAGGACAATGTGCTTACAAATAACAAAATGAACAGTATTTTCAAATCCGATTACCCGCCATACGACGTAGGTGAGCGAACGCAAGGGGCTATACCTCCACCCCTTTCGGAAGTCATGCACCGAGACGCTCGATTCTTTAACGAGAATGGTTCCGAGACCACGAAATCTTTTGAATATAGGCCGCACCCTAAACCGGAAATCAAAGGAGCATCCGGGAAACTTAGAGTCACCAATTTTAAAATGGACAGGGATTTGAATAAATTTAACTCCTTTGAAACCGTACATAGTTCATATTTTACTCCTAAAATGACAGACACGAACAGGCATGTGATAGCACCAACTACCAGAGAAAGTCATATACCACAAGGAGATAGGGAAAAGGAGCCCCAGCCCCTAACCGACTATAGGGACCGATTCCAAGGTCATGATACTACTGTTTTTAAAACAATCCGAGCGCCCTCTATGCATGAAGGTAATATTAAATGTTTTATTATATTCTGCTTATTATCACATATGTTTCACATACACATACAGTGGTCGCGCGAAATCTCGAACTCGAAAGGAATCCAAAAATTGCAAATAGCATCGAATGGTTTACCCGTTTGAGTAAAAGCTTGATTCAAACAGTATTCGTTTTAGGATTTTCACTATTCATAATGGAACAGCTATAAAATCCTACCAACGAAACAGTATAGCGCAGCTGTTTTTTCAAAAACAATTTCGTTCGAGTAAATAGTTCGAGTAAAGCTACATAATCGAGTCATCGCAAGTCCACTGTACTTTTAAACGATTTATTAGTCCTGTTCAAGGCAAAAATTAAATTTATACCAAGTGAAGGTTTGTCTAACCATAGTTTTGTTTATCACATAAAGCCCCCTCTGGGAGTGTCAAAATCCCATTACATAAATATCATATGACACTACTAGTTTGGTTTTCAGTCTTACGCTCAAGTCACGTCATTGGTTTGACGTTATAACGTTAGTCACTTTGGCGCCCAAACCGGCAAATTTCTTAACTAAGCTGAATATGACGCTCGCCGAGGCTCGTGGCATATCATCTTTGTAAACTCGTTTAATAAAAGTGATAATAAATAAACACTCATCCTCAATATATTAGGTCTTCCAAAGGGTAGTCTCAATATTTCGACATTACATACATATAACATTGTAAATGTCAAAATATAAAATCGCGTTTCGAGTACAGAACTATTCCAAAGGGAAGAAAGTCAGTACAACTCTTTAATTATCAAATGATTTTGATAATTAAATAGTTTTATTGGTACAAAGTGTTTAAATGAAAGGCTTTAATTGAAATAAAGTGCATTTCCCTGAAGTTTATCTAAATGAAAGTTATTTTCATCTGCTATATTGTCGTCTGCAACACTGTGAACAAAAACTATACTTTGCTGAAATAGAATCTGAGTGTCAAATGGTCCCATGTTTTGTGAGGCCTGATCAGGCTACACACTGCTTGCATGGATCAGCAACGATTGACGAAGTCCGCCGCTAACGTGCAAAGACTAAATGTTGCACTGAGGCGCAGGTTTACATTGATCTTCACTGGTCGCAACTGGGGTTTTCAGGTCGTAATCAATGTTTTGTTCATGACGAAAAACCAATACTAGATTATGAATCGCGATTGGTATCTTTTACCAAATGATAAATGCAAATCAATCTTTTCCTATTTTACAACTTTAACACTTTTGTTTTCTTTTCAAATTAGAATCACACTACTTGATATGCACCAGAAAACATACTGTATTGTCAGATATTTTTTTTTGTTCGTCAACACGTTAAACCCTTTTCCATATACAACAAATCTTCAGCAGACAATTTTGAAAACGTTTAGTCATTATATGATTACTCTTTATAAATGGAAGAACGACTATTGAATAAAGTTGAAAACTTTGTGACAAAAGAGAAAATTGCTCATTTTGAAAAAAAATCCCCCTTTTGCCACAATGGTTTTGAGAATCGTCTGCTGCAGAGGCATAACGAAGCGTCTGTTTGTGGGAAAGTGTTAAATCTGTGTTCTATTTAGCACACATACACACACACACGTTAATTGTTAGAAAAATCAATATCTGTTTTTCTCACGATGTTTTCAAAAAGGACGACAAAAAAATAAATGTGTATCGATTCCAGCATGTCGTAAATTGTCACCACGTCCTGTTATAAACTATGGACGGAGATCTATATTGATTGACCAATGATTGACCAGAATGCCCGGAAATAATTCCAAAACCTATCCACGCCTCGGGAAAACCCACTTTCGGAAATTTGGGATATATATAAGTACTTATAGATGAGCATGCGACTCTGCATAATCTGACCAGGACAGGATCTTCTTTGTTCAACATTCTGTGCATTCAAACGTCCCAGAAGCTTCAGGAGGTTCGCTATAACCACCAGTATAATACAAGTTATAAAACAATGGTGTATCAATATAAATATATATCTAAAGTAACGCTGATTTAAACTAAATATGACATTTTAAGTGACGTCTGCCTTTGAATATATCTGATGAAAAAAAGAGTATCTTACAGAAAATTTCATTTTGAAATTTGAAAATGTGAAAACATTATGGGAAATGGAGAAATTTGTCCCGGTTTTTAACAATTTCTCCTTATACATATCTGTTATTATTTGTTGCGCAGGAAAGACGTCTAGAGTCGTCTGTTTCAGTAAAAGTGTTAACACCCTTCGAAGGTCTGTTTTCGTGTGGCGTGACTCGAGCTATAGTGTTTACATGACCGGCTCATATCGATGTTGATATTGATGTTGTAAATAAAGTGTCTGATGTAACTGACACTCATCCTCAAACTGCTGACTGTAAATAAAGTGTCTGATGTAACTGACACTCATCCTCAAACTGCTAACTGTAAATAAAGTGTCTGGTGTAACTGAAACTCATCAAACTGCTGACTGTAAATAAAGTGTCTGGTGTAACTGAAACTCATCCTCAAACTGCTGACTGTAAATAAAGTGTCTGATGTAACTGAAACTCCTCCTCAAACTGCTGACTGTAAATAAAGTGTCTGGTGTAACTGAAACTCATCCTCAAACTGCTGACTGTAAATAAAGTGTCTGGTGTAACTGAAACTCATCCTCAAACTGCTGACTGTAAATAAAGTGTCTGGTGTAACTGAAACTCATCCTCAAACTGCTGACTGTAAATAAAGTGTCTGATGTAACTGAAACTCCTCCTCAAACTGCTGACTGTAAATAAAGTGTCTGATGTAACTGAAACTCCTCCTCAAACTGCTGACTGTAAATAAAGTGTCTGATGTAACTGAAACTCCTCCTCAAACTGCTGACTGTAAATAAAGTGTCTGATGTAACTGAAACTCCTCCTCAAACTGCTGACTGTAAATAAAGTGTCTGATGTTACTGAAACTCATCCTCAAACTGCTGACTGTAAATAAAGTGTCTGATGTAACTGAAACTCCTCCTCAAACTGCTGACTGTAAATAGAGTGTCTGATGTAACTGAAACTCATCCTCAAACTGCTGACTGTAAATAAAGTGTCTGATGTAACTGAAACTCATCCCCAAACTGCTGACTGTAAATAAAGTGTCTGATGTAACTGAAACTCGTCCTCAAACTGCTGACTGTAAATAAAGTGTCTGGTGTAACTGAAACTCATCCTCAAACTCTGCTGACGGTGATCCCTGTACCTCATGTTCTATAGTTAGAGTAGTTTGTCAAGGAAACATTAGAATAAAAGTGGAACGAGTTGAAATTATATTAAACCTTTATCGGGCTGAATGAACTGCAACTGGTATCTTCGCCTTTTATTTTGTGATTTTTTTTCCTTTCCATATTGGTAAATGAATAGCGAACAATGGGGACCACGATGACACTACATTGTTCGCAAATTCTGTTCTTTCCGATGTTTGACAAAAGTCAATGCTATATATGGAAAAGCAGCCAGTTGCTTTTAATTACTGTTGTGTGGAGAAATAGTTTGCGAAGGTACTCCACACAACATACTTTTCAAGCAACTGGCTGCTTTTCCACATAGTCTGTTAGCCCATTGGACTGTCAACTGGCCGCCGTGATATGACTAGAAAACTGGTTGAATACTGCGTTAAACCCCAACCAATCAATCCGTCAATCGTAAATGGGGTTTAAAGTAGCACATACCGTGATAAGCAAAATGCTGTTAAAAATCGCATATAGCGGGTAAACTTCATAAGGGTTTACCCTTTCCCACACACAGACGCTTTCTGACGCCTCTGCTGCGAACGACATTTGAAAAACATTGGTTAAAAAGAAGAAACATTAACCCTTTCCCTCATATAGACGCTTTCTGACGCCTCTGCAGCAGACGGCTTTTTGAAAACATAGTGACAAAAGAAGAAATTGCACAAAACGTGCAATTTCTCCTTTTGCCACGATGTTTTTCCACTTTTTGTCAAAGGTTATCCATTCAATTATGGAGATTTTCTATTTTTTGACAAAATACGTTCAAAGTCGTCTGCTGCAGAATTGCCGTATGAGGGAAAGGGTTAAGAGCAATTTCTCTTTTTGCCACGGTGCTTTCAAGCTTATTCAATAATAGTTATTTCATTGATAAAACATTTCCATAATTTCGAGTTCAAGTTTTCAAAGTCGTCCGCTGCAGATTCGTTGTGTGGCGAAAAGGGCTAAATAAAACAGGGCTAAATAAAACAGGGTACGAATTATTCCGATCATATATTAGATAAGAGAAACCCTGTCATTTTGCCCTCCATACATAACAATTATTTTTTATCATTCTATCGTGTATGAATATTTAATACCTAAAGACCCTCGTTTGTCATTTCTCTTCTTTCAGTTCATTTATCGATAAAACTTATGGATTATGAGCTTACAGACATTTCTCTTTGTAGAAGTTCTATGACATTTGATTTATAAAACCATACAAATAAGTACAAATCTAATTGCGAAACGTTTTCCCTCATATAGACGCTTTCTGACGCCTCTGCAGCAGACGACTCTTTGAAAACATAGTGACAAAAGAAGAAATTGCTAAAAACGAGCTATTTCTCCTTTGACCACAATGTTTTCCATTTTTAGTGGTTATCCATTCAATTATAGAGATTTTCCATGTTTTGACAAAATATGATCGAAGTTGTCTGTAATCAACTCGAGCACTGATTCATACCGCAAACTGCTCGTACTTTCCCACTTGCAGACGCATTTTGATGCATCTGATGCAGATGACGAAAAGAGACATTATTCAATGAAAACATTTTAATTCATAGAGATTTAAAAATATCAATATGTTTTTTAAAGTGCTGATTTTTTGTATGTAGGTAAGGGTATTAATTACCCTTTAATTGTTTTAAAAGTCTTCTATTTTGCAGGGAAATGTTAAATAATTGTTCGTAATGAAAGTTTAACCTTTCTCTTAATATGTTTTCGTACCGGGCTCGAGTCTGATTTGAAAGTTTGTGGTTATTTCCCGTTTCTTTGATAGAAGTGGTGCAAGAAAGACAGGAAGCACATACTATATATATCTGAGATGCCGCTGAAAACGGTGTTTAACCCTTTCCCTCATATAGACGATTTCTGACGCCTCTGCAGCAGACGGCCTTTTGAAAACATAGTGACAAAAGAAGAAATTGAACACAACGTGCAATTTCTCCTTTTGTCACAATGTTTTCCACTTTTTGTCAAAGGTTATCCATTCAATTATGGAGATTTTCTATGTTTTGACAAAATACGTTCAAAGTCGTCTGCTGCAGAATTGTTGTATGAGGGAAAGGGTTAACTTCTCGAAATAGATAGCCTGAGTATATAACGCTTTCCCATAAGCAGACGAATTTTGATAAGAATGGCACAAAAGAAGAAAATTGGTCATCTTTAGCAATTTCGATTTTTTGTGCCACAATGATTTCAACTCTTTTCAATGATTATATTTTCATTTTTAAAATAATCCACACTTTTACCTGCACGTTTGCAAAGTCTTCTGCTGCAGATTTGTTGTGTATGTGGGACAATTTCACTTCGAAATAAGGAGATATCTGTTCTAAAAGACAAAGGGTGAGACAAAAACGCAGCAGGGGAGATATCATGTATTATTCATTGTACATTTGACCATTTACACTTCTCAGCTACATCTACATCTAATAAATAGACTACATATCCAATACTCAGAATTGGGAGAAAACATTTTGTTTAACCCGTTCCCACATATATACGATTTCTGACGCCTCTGCAGCAAGACGACTTTTTTAAAACGTTGTGACAAAAGGAGAAATTGCTCAAAACGAGCAATTTCTCCTTTTGCCACAATGTTTTCAACTCTTTTCAGAAAGAATACATTTATTTTTTTAGATATTCCATACCCCTGTCTACATGTTTTCAAAGTCGTCTTCTGCTGATTTCTTGAATGTGGGAAAGGGTTGAAAAGTGTTATGTTACCGCTTTCAACAGTATCTCAGATATTTCACGTCGTCGCCTGGGTTACATGACCAGTACTGCCTGTATCATTTATCCTGACACCGATGCATCAGTCGTAATGGTATCCACGCAACCCAGGGGCGCCAAAAGCCATCAGTACCATGTGTGAACCGACCGGGTTTCGAACCCGGATCTACTGTTCACTATACCACGGAGAGCCGTCTCTGACAAAATAGAGAGTGTTGTATAGAATGTCGTACCCTGTATTTTAACACTGACGCTTCTTTCGCATCGACGCACACCACATAAAGAAAATATAGTATTGATTAACGAGAATTGTGGAAATCGTGCTCGTTACCTCATACGCGTTTTCATGTACAACAACTGATTATGATATTCCAAAAACAATCGAAATGTGAAACAATTATTTCCAATCTTATATGTGGTCATGGCGGGTTCTTCGTGGGTGAGGCACATTTTTCCAGCCTAGCATTTGTCTGTCGACCGAAACCATGGATAATTGATAACTCTTGATGACTGAGTAGAGCCCAAAATCAGCTTTAGATACCATGAACAGTGTAAGTTAACTGTACATGTTTTTATATCCGCGATGCAAAAACAAACTCACTTGCAGACGCATTTTGAAATACATGTTTTGACAGCAGACGGCTTCTGATTACATTTTTAGAAAATGAGTAGTCTCCTTTTGGCACAATGATTACAATTCTCTTCAATAATTGCCCAGATATGTTTAATGTCGTCTGCTGAAGATTTGTTGTAAAGGGTTAATTGAGATCTGTTTATGGCAATGGCAAGATTTACAGCCCCGATATTTCGTGGGAAAACGTAGTTTTCACTGTGATTGGCAATCTAAATCGGCTATGCTTATATATGTTTAAATGGATAGCTGGCTGCATTTCTAATGATCGCAATTATAGCCATAATAAAGCCACTAAAACAAACTACGTTTCCATGCCCCGAAACCATAACACTCTGAAAACATTATCTGCGCTCACACAAATACTTGCGAACACGTTCTGAGCACGGAATATAAGTTTATAGTGTTGGAGCCCCGGCTTTATATTTTGTGAAACCAAACATGCAACTTGAGGAACCACTTTAAATAAATGCACAAAGCAAGAAAACGCCTCACCTTATTCGACCACTAAACAATAAAGCAACATTAAATTTGCATGAAATCGTTAAATGTATCGACCCAGATCTATAAAAACAATTGACATTTTTGTTCCTTCTTTATCTTTGCATCGCTTCTTTTGTAACACAAAATTGATTGGAACTGTAACAGCGCCTGTTTGTAATGGTTCGTAAAAAAGAGTTATATTAATATATATATGAAAAGATGGTGGTTTTTAACCCTTTCCATCATACAACGAATCAGCGGCAGAAAATTTCGAAAACATCTAGGTAAAACTATGGAAACTCTCTATAAATGAAAGTATAATTATTGAAAAGAGTTGAAAACATTTCAACAAACGGAGGAATTGCTAACTATGAGCAATTCCTCGTTTTGCCACAACGTTTTCAATTGAACTCTGCTGCAGATACGCCAAAATACATCTGTAAAACATATCTATATTCATCGAACTTTAAGACGTCAATACGTTCCCCTTACAGAAACCTCGTTATGAATTGTTTATAGCAGACCTCATTTAGTAAACATTGTAGGTACTGCCAATGGGAAGCAAGGCATCGTTTTACTACAATGTTTTCTGCTTTTGCTTTAAAACTGCGATATTTCAATCGGTCAGTACGGGATTCGTCGGTTTTTATCCCAGCTCTGTCACGGATTCCTTTCGACAATTTCCAACTGACTGTGTGACCAGCATCATTCGTCTCCCACTAGTGGGTTAAAACGTAAATATTTTGATGGTAGCCAATTGTACGCGAATATCATTCTTGTCGTCGATGAATGGAAATGGTCACAGAGAGTTTGTCCCTGCCAATTACCAGACATAATGTAGAGCGAGTCGTAATTTGAATTAATACCCCCGGGCAGATAGCCCTCGTCGTTACCTTGGGCTCGGTCGAAGTATTAATTTAACCCTTTCCAACGTGAATACACCTTCTGACGCATCTGCAGCAGACGACTTTTGAAATTATTGTTGCAAAAGAGGAAATTGCTCATTATGAGCAATTTCTCCTGTTTGTCGCAATGTTTTCAACTCAATTTTCAGTAAATTACCTTGCCATTCAAGGATATTTCTATATTTTTGACAAGACGTTTTCAAAGTCGTCTGCTGCAGGTTTGATGTATGTGGGAAAAGGTTTAAAGCCTACTTGAATCAGTCCGTAAAACATAAAGTAACCATAAAATCTCGGGTGTTGAGTTACGCTAAATGGTTTCTCGACCAATAAACGGATAACATCGTAGGACACTAATCAATTATTCCTTACCTGAAATGCCAGCGTTTTTAGACCGTTCCAAATTGAAACATCTCACGAAAACGGTAGAAAATGTAGACAAGGACAAATCTGATTTTTGATACCAAGTTATATTTATTGTTGGTAAAAATGTACTCATCATTTTACAAAAATAATGTTTATACTCGTCTGATGCAGATACTGATACATATATATACATTCGTCTGTTTTGGAAAAAGGGTTAAATCCATGAACTGGGTAATTATTCAAAGGCATTCTATAGGCTATGTCATCTAGACCTTATTTCTAGAAATCCATTGATTATCCTCAAGCTTCATAGAGTCATGTTTTAATCAAAACTCCTATACACAGATGCTTTTTGAAAACATTGTAGAAATGGTGGAATGTGCTCTTAAAGAGCAACCCCTATTTTTTGTTATAATGTGTTAACTGTCATCTTCGCTATCCAAGGCTACTTCGTACATTAGCATTCATAAATTATGGTAATGTAATGTACAAATTACACTTGGCTTGCGAAGATGGTTAACTGTATGCAAAAAGTATACTTTCATTTCGTTAGAAAATCCATAGTTTTGCCAAGATATTTTCAGAATCGTCTGCCTCTGATTGGTTTATTCCCCTCAAGCCTCATATATACATATTATAAGGTCCCAAAAACACAATCAATCATAAAAGATGAAAGAAAATAAAAATTAAATTTTAACCCATTACTTCACATAGACGACATTGGACACCTGTCATTGAACATGACTTTTTTTTCCCCCTTTTATTTCAATATTTTCAACTCTTTAGCAATATAAATCTTTCAGTTTTCTAGATTGTTGAAATTGTTCGTCTGGTGATTGTAAAGCAGACGACCTTTAAAAAAAAGTCATGTTACGTAATGGATTGAACGTTAACAAAATATTCTTTTGGGACCAGCAAAATCTGTAAAGATTACTCTTAATCCACACTATTTTCACTTGTCGACGCTTGTTTGAAAGTCGCATAATGTCGATTGATTGGTGATATGCAACATTTGAATAGATATGGGCATTAGATTATAGCTATTAGTATCAAGAGGAAATTGTATGAAGATACTTTAAATATCTAAAGATCTATAATACTCGATCTGGGTCTTAGAGGTTGTCATGACGAAGTCTTTTGACATTGACTTCCAACACTAACACTGAGCCCCGGAACTCAGTCAATCCGGTGGTTTTTAGTTAAACCCCAGCTCAGCAAACATTCTTTCCGACGTTTGACAAAAGTCGATTCGATAAACAACATTCGTCTTCCACCAATGGGCTAACATTATATATGGGAAAGCAGCCAGTTGCCTAGGAAGCCAGTTGTGTGAATTACCTGTGTAAGAAAGCCAGTAAACACTTGGATAGAGCAAAGTAATATGACTAGAATTTTTTTTTGGAATCGGCGTTTAACCTCAATCAATCAAATCAATCAATCAATCACTCCAACAATATACCATAATAGACATCTGCTCATTTCAACGAGAGTATGTAGGATGATCCGTACTCGCAGTGTATCGAGGGCTTGGCGTGAAACGGTTGTAACTAAACTTGGTGTTTTTTTACCAAGGTTAATCACCTCGCCATAAGTCTTATAGGCGTTAAATAATTTTTCTTGGTAAAGAATGACAATTTTGGTGCCATTGCTCGTTCTGAGCAATGGCACCTAAATTTGCATTGTTTACAAAGGGGTCAAAATTATCCCCCTAAACCTGGTTTTTCAAAATAGGTTTTTAGTTACAACCGTTTCACGCCAAGCCCTCACTATATACTATTGTAGGGAATTGCTGAGTCTCAATTCATAATTGAGCCACGTCAAGCTTAAAAGCGACCTTTAGGTTTGAAATTAATTGCAGTTATAACTAAATAACATCCAGAGTATCCTCTAAAGAGCAACACTGGACGGAGGCAGATGATTGTTGTTGTAGCTCTGCAGAGGTTTATTTGTGGGAGAGTAGTTCAGTGTTGTTCTACAGAGGTATTTGATATCCAGTCCTGTCGTTTAAATACGTTTTACAGTAATTATATAATAAGTCCTCACTTAATTTTGACCGTCCTGAAACGGATTCCAAGAGACTACGATAGCTTGTAAGAAGTTTCGGTCCGTCACTGTAAAACTCTATAAACGTTCACTGTGCTCTGAAAGGAACTGTTTGCTACGAATAAAACTTCTGATTGGTCAATGTCGAGAATGAAACTGCTACCGACAAATCAGATACGCGAGCGCAACATCTGAGAACAGAGTATAGTTTTACAGTTTTAGAGTTAAGTTGTGAAAAAGGAAGATTATAATCGAACTTAGGGGAGATGCAGGCTTATCGAAATCTGCGTTAGTGTAAAAAGAAATCCAGAAAGGTCGGTTTTCGTGTGACGTAGTTTAAAGTATGTAATTGTTCTACATTTTATATTATCGGAGGTTTTCACGCCAGTTTTAACTATTTCAAATAGCGGTTAATACATGTATTATTATCGCGGATTATCAGATTAACTAGATTAATCGGGTAACCAGCTATCGAACAGGGATTTAAAACAAATAATTCAGCTGCGGCAGGCGATTAGGGGGTTCTTTGTGCACATACGAATAGTGAAGACTCGGACGAGTCTGTGTATACGCACCGCCTCTCCAGGATATCCACTGTCCGCTTTACATGTAGTATAGCCTCAACTATAACTTCTGACAACGGCATAGATGTGTAGCCACGCGAATGTTTATGCATATCCACATAATTGTGATTGCAAAACGGAACACCAATATCGCCTGACCCGCCTTGTATATAAACAGTCACAGTCTAGATACCCTTCATACCCGGTTTTGGTCATTGGATCAAACATACACTCTAGTGTAGGCACGTTTAAACAATCATGATACATTTGATACATATCGAATCTATTGAACTGTTTAAAGAGGACGAAGTTATCATAAGCGCAATGTCACTGAACAGAAAGAACAACATGTCGCTTTAATGTAACGGATCATTGGTAATTACCAAGTCGAGGGCTTGGCATGAGACGGTTGTAACTAAAAACCTATTTTGAAAACCCTGGTTTAGGGGCAATTTTGACCACTTGTAAACAATGCAAATTTATGTGCCATTGCACAGAACGAGCAATGGCACCTAAATTTCCATTGTTTACCAAGAAAAATGATTTAACGCTTATAAAGAGTTTATGGCGAGGTGATCATCCTTGGTACAAAATACCAATTTGAGTTACAACCGTTTCACGCCAAGCCCTCGAAGTGTTCTTTATACATACATTTGGGACGGAGTTCGACCTTGGTAGTGGATGTACATGTAATGTATATGAGCCCTTCCTACAACTCTGAATGATTGTTTGGTGTTCTACTACGCCGCTTCTGACAGTATGTTCAGTTATATAACGGCGTTTCCTAGGTGAAATTACCGCTACTTCTGGTCCATTTATCCCGACACGAGCGAGTCAGTGGTATACTATTACCCCTACCCTGAGCGCCAAGGAGGAAAAGCTTTTACTACCATATTTGGAGTATTTGGTATGACCCTGTCAGGGATCGGACCTGCGAGCTACCGCACACACTGTGGACGCTCTACCAATGCACCAACGAGGCGGTTGGCATGTCTGAACAGTGTAGGTTCAGATCAACTTGTACATTTGGTTCGTCATATTAAAATATACACATGTTTGACAGAAGCATCTCACAGGCTTGTGTAAGTACTACGTGAACAGCCCAGGTATTGATAAGAATGTACAGATACACAAGCGGATCTGAATCTAAACTGCTCACAAGAGCCAACTAGTACCTTTACGCACGGACGGGCTCATGTGAGTTGCGGCGTCTCCAATTTTGCATCAGTTAACCTTTTCCCACATATAGTTGCTTTCTGAGAAATGCTTTCAACGTTTTTCAGTAATAAAAACATAATAATATAATATTTAATTTAGAGTGATTATTATATAATAGTGCCTAGATATTTTCAAAGTAGTCTGCTGTAGATGTGCTGTATGTTGGAAAGGGTTAAAGTGACATTGGTGTGCAACTGGTGAGGCGACACATCTAGTCTTTGGTCAGAAGATTCATTTAGGCCTATATAACATATACACGGAAGGTGAAGACTCTGGTGAGGTTGTGCGAATGCACAGGCTCACCTGAATCTTCACTGAACGCAGATATATGCAATAAGACCCGAAACCGCCTGACACGGATCATGTGTATGATAAATAGACCGTTGATTGGCGCCTATTGTTAAGGTGCTATCGTCTTGTACGATATACAGGTTACTATCTGGTAAACGTAACCCTTATTCAACCGAATTACTGCCTTTGTGTTTCATCAACACCATTGAGTTTTAATAGTTCTTGATTCAAGAAGTAGTACAATAATTTAAATAACATTTTGTCTGTGCGAATGTGCAGAATGTTCTTGATCTGCTATGCTCGCATAGGTTCTTTAAAGGCGTGCATTACCGTTACGGTAAAAATGGTGTGTAAAGTCAAGCGAAGCAGGAAAAGGGTTAAACAAGATTATCCTTTTGCCGTATTAAGATTACATGTTGTATGCCTGAATTGAAACGTGTTTAACAAACATCGTGGGAAAGACATATTACTCACAGAAGAATTACAGGATTATCTATTTATGAATGAGATTTTGTATACCTGATGATTTCGATAGGAAGTTTATGCATGTGATGCATATTACATGTCGGTAGTTTAACCATCAACCTGCCGAATTGATTATTGTACCTGTTGATAGTATCATACCCCTTGAGTAATAGTTTTTATGAAATGTTTTTGTTAGGAATAATTAAATGAGCAGCGTGTATTGTAGACCTGGATATTTCGTTCGATATTGCTTGCAAAAGTTGTTTTCTGTCCTATACACAATATTTAACATGACATGCTGTTTAAAGTCGTATAATAAATGCAAAGCATGATTAGCAAATGATGTTTAAAGTCGTATACAAAATGCATAACATGATTAGCAAAGGCTGTGAAAGTCGTATATGAAATGTATCACATTATACGAAAACCTTGATAAAAGTCGTACACAATCTGTTTAACATGATAAGCAAATGCTGTAGCCGTATACAAAATGCACAACATCATAAACAAATGATTTAAACATCGTATACAAAATGTATGTCATGATAATCACATGCTGTAAAAGTCGTATACAAAATGCATAGAATGATAAGAAAATGCAATTTGAAGTCGTATACAAAATGCAGAAAAATGATAAGCAAATGCTGTAAAAGTCGTTTACGAAATGCAGAAAAATGATAAGCAAATGCTGTAAAAGTCGTTTACAAAATGCATAACATGATAAGCAAATGCTGTAAAAGTCGTTTACAAAATATATAACATGATAAGAAAACCTTGTAAGCAATTGTAGTTTAAAGTCGCACAAAAAATGTATCAGAAGACCTTGTTTAAAGTGTTATACAGATGTATCACATGATAAGAAAATCTTGTGTGAGGTCTTAACCAAATGTTTAACATGATTAACATAATTAGCAAATGAGGTTTAAAGTCATATACGAAATGCATAACATGGTAATCAAATGACGTTTAAAGTCGCACACAAAATGTAAGGCCTTGTTTAAAGTTGCATACAAAGTGTAGCATTTGAAAACCTTGTTAAAAGTTGTGTACAAAGTGTAGCACATGATACGAAAACCTTGATAAAAGTTGTGTTATATGATTAGCAAACGTGGTTTAAAGGCGCATACACAATGTATAACATGATAAGCAAGTGCTGTTTAAAGGCGTATCTGAAATGCATAACATGATAAGCAAATGCTGTTTCAAGTCGTATACCAAATAGTAACATGATAAGCAAATGTTTTGATTATATATTTCTAATAACACTCTTGTAACTATTTTCAGGTGGACCTCCTACCATTAAAGGTGATGATAGACAGGGCCATTTCAGTACCACTCATAACGAAACCTTTATGGGCCGATATGAAGATCCAGTACAGACACTGCCAGCAGTAAGTACATATATCTAATGGCTTGTTCTCAATTCATAGTTCCAAGAACTACAATAATTACCTACCTTGTCAGCCATTTTGATAGGCAAAATTGATTGTCAGCCAATTTGATAGGCAAAATTGATAAGGATTACTAGAGTGTATAAATCAAATATATGACAGTCATATAACACATTTAGGAATTTGAATTTGACAACCATATTTATACCAATATTGTGTGTTATCTGAATAGAACATGTAGTTGTTTACTGATGATGCATTTGATCTTTCAGGGTAGGTACATGTTGTAGTTCTAGTAGATACGTATTAGATCTTTTCGGCTTCACTGGATTTATTTCGTTGTTCAGGAACGTACCCAAATTCTTCGGTAAAATCCATAACCGTCTCGGTAGTGTAGTGGTAGATTTAGCATCATCAGGAGCAATTTCTCCTTTTGCCACAATGTTTTCCACTTTTAGTCATAGGTTATCCATTCAATTATAGAGATTTTCTATTTGTTTGACAAAATATGTTGAAAGTCGTTTGCAGAGTTGTCGTATGAGGGAAAGGGTTAAATAAAAGAAAAAAACTATTCTATGTAAACGATTGAGCGCGACCTACGAATAAATTAACCGTTTATGGTTTTACGCCGTTTTTAACATTAGTTCAGCTATATCACGACGACACTCCACCTAGTCATGATCCCTGATTAAACAAACCAGTACGAGACTAAGAAATTTGCCTTGCCCAAGTGCACTGCTCCAAAACCATTGCGCTCTGACTGGATATCGAACCTGAGACTCCCGATTCGAAAGTTCAATCGCTAACCACTCGCCCAAACTGATCTGTTTGTTTGTGTGGTGTGTTACACGGCATTCATTAGTACTTCAGTTACATCACTGCGTTCCTCAGGTTAATTATCAGATCCGCTGATAAGTTTTTTCTAGACACCACTGCACCAGTTGTAATGCTATCCCCGCAATCCTGAGCGCGTACACGACATAGACGCTGCCGACACACTGATCTGATTGTTTGTGTTACCGCACCAGTCGTAATGCTATCCCCGCAATCCTGAGCGCGTATACGACATAGACGCTGCCTACAAACTGGTCTGCTTGTTTGAATGGTGTTTTACGCCGCTTTCAATAGAACTTCAGTTAGTTCATGGCGGGGACAAAGTAGAGAAGTCATTACTGACTTGACCCGATCGGGGATCGAATCCTGGTTTCCCTTTCTCTCTCGAGGCGGACGCACTTACGACTACCCCACATGGACGCTGTCGACATACTGATACGGTGTGTGACTATCAGAAAACGTCCTCAATCTGTACTTATTTTTTTCTTTCATGAGAACTTTATACCTGTATGTAATGTAGACGACGTTTGCTATATGTTTAAGAAGAAAACATTTGGAAACATTGTAGGAAAAGGAGAAATTGCTCATGATTTGCATGTTATCGTTGTTCCACACTGTATTCTACTCTTATAAGTAACTACACTTTCGTTTTTAGAGATTTATACTATTTTTGCCCATATATTCTGAAGTCGTCTGCAGCAGATCTGCTGTATGTGGGTTACTGCAGGCGGTGCCAAACTATGATCATGCGTAACCTTTGCACAACGTTTGATTTTCACTCTTTAACATGCCAAAGTAGATAAATGAACAGGTCAGATCAGGTTTAATGTTACCACTGTAGGACGATCCTTTCTTATTGTTGTTCTAACAATATGTCTTGACGGAATAGTTCGAGAGTAAATCGTTTACTTCTTTAGATAAGCGATGTTTCTGGGAACGAATGCTTTGAAAATATATGAGAGAATAGATATAATATTTTGATTTTCGAGGGAGAAATTTTATACAAAGTTGAAAACATTGCGGGGGCAAAGAAGAACTGGCTTATTTTATAACAATTTATCCATTTTCCTCACAATGATTCCAAAAGTCGTTTGCTGCAAAGACGTCACATGTCTTCTCTTGAGTAAACTAAGAAATAAAGTAATTGTAAACAATCTTATAATCAGTCAAACATTCCCTTCTGCCGAGACGCTTTTGTCATACTTCTAAACACTGCATAGGTTTGGTATAAATCAAAGATTCTATATAAAACACGACTAGTTAATCATTTGCCTGATAAGATATGTTCATATTCGTCTGCTTCAAAACATCAAAGTTAACATTAATAACATCGGACATCTTTAAGTATAAATTTCGAAACTTGAAAACAGTGTTGTAAATTAAATATGCCCATTTTAAAACATTTCTCCTTTTTTCCAGCAATGGTTTTTTTTAAAAGTCGTCTGCTAAAAGCGTCAGAACGTAGTTTTGAAAAGGGTTAACGTGTGTGTTCACACATGCAAATGCATTAATCAAAGCGGGTTTAAAAAGAATCTGCACTTAAAAGTGTCACATCGAGCAAATATTGGTGCGATACAAAGTATTGTGTTTATGTTTAACGAATCTCTTTTTTTTCTACAGCTTATTAAAAAAAAATCCCACATGCAAGGAATCATAAAACATTCATATATCTTTGATTTTATATCAGCATTGTTAAAACGTTATGGCCATTTCCTTCTTGCGATCCGTAAACCTTTTTCTTGATTTCTAGAGAAATAAGCAATGAAGTTTTTAGTGTTCATTGAGCAAAGTTCTAACTCTGTTTCCTTTAAGAAATGCCAGAATGCTCTTCTAAATGGTGTGTAACCGTTGCAAACAACGTCTGGTAAAAAAGAAACCAATGGCTTTTTGTCCGCGATAATCAGTGACTGCAGCTCTTGGGACGGTTTCTCCTTCAACTGTTGAATCTTCCCAGCAAACTATTCGGTGTACTCTTGATAAGTCGAAAGGGCCCCATGAATTACCTCGAGCTATCGATGTGTTTGAGTTATCACTGGATTTATACGTTATGACGTTTTTATATACATATTGTCAGCTGCGTGATTGATTTATTCTTGCATATAACAATATAACAAGACAGAATCACAGAAGCAGTTCTAATTTCCCGTACGAACAATTAGAACTGCTGCTACATTGATTTCGACAGATTTTTCCAGAAAACTGTTCGAGTTAAACGAATACATCAAGACAGCAGTGCAGAAGCAGTTCTAGTTGCCCGCTTGATCCATCGGAACTACTGCTGCACTGTCTGCGTTAGATTAATCCTTACATGAATCGGTTCAAGTTAACAAATTTATTCGAATAATTGCATGTTCGAGTTAGCATGCATCCAATGAACTTTTATTTCAGTTGTCTATGCTTTACCCCCTTTTCTACAATTTCCGTTTCGTAATCATCACCATCATAAATAGCTTTTATTATTTCTATTATTATTATAAATTATTATAATTATCATAATTATAATTATTATAATTATAATTATAATGATTATTATTACGTTTGTTATAATTATTATTACAGCCCTATGGATACAACGTTCCTACTGGCGACCCCGATAAAGTCGTGATGCGAGAGACCACAATGAATGATTCCTATAAGGACAGATTTAGTCAGAATGAACCATCTAAATATAACATTGAAGAAGTAAGCCGGGTTTTAAACCAGACCAATTTCAGACAGCAGGACGGCCATTTCAAATGGAATGATTACAAGAGTACGGCCACCTCCTCGTACCGACCAATGACCATACCAGGTAATATACTACACTACAACCTGTGTTTAAAGACCATCATGTGAAAAACCACCATGGTCTTTGTTTACAGGTGGTCTTTAATTACATGGTCATTTGTGCAGAACATGAGTAATTGGAATGTTAAAAGCTTGGTTACTATAGACAGGGAATTGCTCCTTTAGCACAGGTTTGACTGCACATATATATGATCCGCCTCAGCAGATAACAGGTTTGCGACAAATGAACACAAACGACAGTCAGAGTCCTCGCTGTCCGCTTACAGCTTAGGAGAACCATAGATGTAACTGCTAAAGAAAAACAAGAACTGTCGCCTTTCTGATTTTACTTCCAAATCCCTTTTTGTCATACTATAATGGGACCGTCTCGGAGGTGTAGTGGTAGAGCGCCTGCTTCGGTGAGGGAGGTCTCGGCTTCGATCCCCGGTCGGGTCATACCAAAGACACGCTGGTGTCTGGATAAATGGACTAGTAGTACTGGTAACTTATCCAGGGAACGCCGTGATATAACCGAAACAATTGTAAAACGCCATTCAAACAAACAAACAAACAAAACAAATCATGATATATTGTTTTACCGGACGCTGCTCAAGTGATAAGGATCGTAGAAATATGGACACTTAAAAAAGACCACTACTTACATGTACTTTTTTGCCCATCCGCAAAGTTGTCCGGACACTTCAGTCGACTTAAAACATATTTTGGTTGAGACATAATTATGTGTGTACTGACACAACAAAACAGGTTTATTTCCCTACACATATTACACCTACCATTCGACCAATTATCAACTATCAGAAACCTATTTATAATTCTTGATATTCATTGTTACGTTCTATATACTCATCAGTTGAGAGATTCCGGCCTGGTAAACACAGAAATCACAGTGATTTCCCCGTGGGTGACATGGATGCTTCGAGGGTGGCGGACCGGACAAACCTCACAACCAGCAGATTCTACCATGGAAACGTAAGGACCATATCAAATTCGATTCATTGAACCATTTTTAATCACGTTGCCTATAGCCAATTCTAATAACATAATAGAAACGTTAAATTGTATGTTGGCAAGCTACCCAGTGTTCGATTTCGCTTCGGGTCATAGCAAAAAAAAAAAAAAAAAGGTAAGGCCATAGCATCTGGAGACTGTGCAGATTGGATTGGGTTTCCCCCCGCATTATTTTTAAAAATCCGTCGACTGCAGAGGCATCAAACGCAAACATCGTCTCCCTAAGGGAATGGTTTAAACTTTAAAATATTGCAACCATTGTTATACCTTCCACAGCTTGCCAGTGGACTCCATAAAATATATCTCTGGCGTACCAAGAATATTGGAGAAAAAAATTGGATACGTATTTAAAAAAAAAAACGTTGGAAAAGGATAAGTCGCTCTGTTTAAGTAGGTTTTTTTTTATTCCCAAAATAATTTCAAAAGTTAAAGTTCGTTTGCACCAGGGAAATGTTTAAGACAATGTGGCGCTTTTTAGCGGGGCTCCGGGAAAACCAACATAACCGTAATAAGTACACCTATTGAAAAATCCCTGCATGCGCATTCGTGCTAATGGTCCTAAGTAAGGACTCCTAACAGATACAGCTTTACAGAAGTTTCTTATAACCTTTTTTTGACAAATTGGCGTGCAGTTTCGGATCAGATTGCACGGATGCGCTGGCTTATCTGGATTTACACTTGTCGCAAATGCCTTGCGGTTTGGTTTTTCGCAGGTCGCCATTCATTTCTATTTTCTTCCGCAGCCTGCCCGTGGACTCCACAACACAATCATCTCGGGTGCTAACTTGGGGACCAAGAGTAACGTATGGTTCGGTGAACCCCCACTCAGCGGTACCTTCTACAATACAACCAACTCCGGGACCTACCCGGCCAAAATCGTACCCTACTCCTACAACAGACAGAGTTTTTATAAAGAGAGCGATATACCGTTAAACTATTATGGAAGTAAGTACTGTAATATCCTAATATATATGGGGTAACCTGTTTCTACAATTACATTGATCGCATTCTGCTTTAGCCCCCTAGTCAACACGTATTGACCCGAGTTGACACGAGTGGCGTTCGTTTAAACAAGAGACAACCCGATGTCAACCCGATGTCATGCTACCCAACCTATCCAGTTACCGGTTAATCAAGTTTTAAACACTTTATGTTTCGGTGTTTAACACAAACGCGATTTCAGTCCGTCTATTTGAAAAGGTACAAGTGGTGAACAGTGTAGAGCCAGATAAGGCAGTGCACACAGTCTGATCAAGACATAAACTGTTCCAATATTACCTACATACGAGGGACATTCGGAAAGTTTTGAGACAACGTCCATTTAACAATGTTCCTATGACAAATCGTTATGAAACCTTTAGCATATATGAAACTATTCAATTTCAAAAGTATATGATCAGATATTTATATTCGTATCCATAGTAGCATGCGTTGTAAAGACCCGGCGCAACCCTAAATTTCTCGATTACACTGCACTATATTGATCACACAATCATAATAAAAACGCGCGAATATGGAACGCCTTTACTGTCTTAGTATGTTGTATTGTATTATACGCAGTACATTTTCATGTATATGAGGTACATATTTCATTTGACGTGGTACATTATTCATGATATGCAGTGCCTTTTCTATTATGTATGGTGATTATTGAATAATATGCAGTGCAAAATAGTGTTTAAACAGTAGAATAACCATTATACGTTGTACAAACAACGTCTAGTGCAATACAAACTATATACTATGCAATACAAATGACATTATATGTGGTGTATTTGTTTGTGTATGCAGTAGTTTCACATGTATACGCTGTATGTTGGTCAATAGATGCGATGTATGTTTTAATATATGAAGTGCCTGCACGTATCTTTATACCTGGTGAATTATTATATATGTGTTCATAAAAAATCATAGTACGCAATGCATTTGGCAATATGTTCGGTCCATACTAATTTATACATGGTGTAAACTAGCTTTATATGCGGTCCATTTTTCATTAGGATGATCATACTTTCCGGCATTCTCCGTAATTATTTATCCGGAAAATACCGAGTCAGACAGATAGATATTAACATTTACACCGTTTACTCAATTTCAAAAAAAGCGCTTGAATAATGTATAAATAGATGTGTACACGTACACATGTTCTGAATACACGAGGGGCAGAATGTCGTAGTATGCACTGAAATCCGCTCTAGACGAGATTGATCTGTTCATTCGGCATGCTTTGCAGTCTGATCACAATCTAAAATCTAAAGTCTGAATATTACTAGTCCAATAATATATGAGTAAATAATATGACCTCTCACAAGCTCGAGTGCTTGTCAACGGAGTCTTATGTTATAGGACTAGAATATTACATGTACTTAAATATGCTTATTAGAAGCTTCAGTCAACTTGTGAGGATTATGATAAGACAGAGCAAATATGCAGGCTGATTTGAACCTACACTGTGAGTGTTCAGAAAAAAACGAAGTTATGCCTTTTCCCAAAGACAAAATCATATATATCATGTAAATCACTTTTCAAGTTATTTCTCTTATTTCCAGAAGCTGCTGAGGAATTTAAAGTTGTTTTTATGAGGGAACATTGCCTTTAAGTGGTAACCTAAACACATTTTTAAATATTTTCCGTAATACAACAAGTATGCATCAGATGACGTGGCAAAACTATAGACAATCTTAATAAATGAAAGTATAATTATTGAAGAGGGGTTGGTTGAACGCATTGTGACAACTGGAGAAATTTCTCAAGATGAGCAATTTATCCTTTTGCCATAATGATTTCAAAAGTTGTCTGCTTCAGGAATCAGAGATCGTCTGCATAGACGACATTCTGCATCTCGTCTATTTAGAAAAGTGTATACTCTCATGAAGATTGTTCCACAAGGCCTTTTTAAAATGGATTAGACGGTGTTAATGTTCAAACCTATCTGTCATGCTCGGTAATTTCCGGAAATAATTCCGGAGAGTGCCGGAAAGTATGATCATCCCCAATGTAAATGCACTGCGTATAAAGTTTAAACCACCGCATACAAAGTTTAAACCACCGCATATAATCAAGGTACCACCACACGTATTGAAGAATAGACTGCATATAATGTTGTTTGTATTGCATATGACGCTGTTTGCACACTATATAATGGTTATTCTACTGTATCTTCATACTTGTGGACTTCATATTATTAAATAACCACGATATATTATACAAAATGCACTGCATATCAGGCAAAATGTACCACGTCAAATAAAATATGTACCTCGTATACATGAAAATGTACTGCGTATAATACAATACAACATAGTAAGACAGTAAAGGCGTTCCATACGCGAACGTTGTTAAACATACATGACGTCATATTTAATTCATAACGACATTTGCTGAAAGTAGACCTATTGCGAAAGTAATAATTTAAATACACGCTCCTTGAGAAGCATACTTACTAAGCGCATAATGTAAACAAAAAAGTAACAGCGGATTTTAATTTAAAAAAAATGTGTCAAGCTCGGGGAAAATGCCACCGGAAACAAAGGAGCCGTTGGAGAAAGCTTATGAGGGGGAATCTGTGAGCAGAGCACTTGTGGACAGAAGGCATAAACGTTTCCTTGACTGTAGAACATGTGCACAGTACGAAATATATCTGGTCGTCCGTCTGTGATTGATGAAAAGGTTGCGATTATATAAAGAACTCGCTTAATACAGATCGGGCGAATGACTGTGAAGGATATTGCAAATTTGCTCAATATTGGGAGAGCAACTTCTGACAGGGTTTTGACAGAAGGGTGTATTGGAAAAGTGTATGAAAAGTCATGCGAAATATGTAGAGTGCATTGTGCGATACTTTGAGAAGGAGTTACATTAGGAACTGCGTCTATAAAACCGCATTATTGTTTAGACGTTACGTGAAAACGACGGTACTGCGTCGGGGACCTTGTAGATAACGTTTTCTATGTATTGTTGTTAATATATATACATGTATTGCGTTATTTGTATGAAAATTGTACCATTCAGTAGAAAATACACTGTGCTAATTCTTATTCACTGTCTCCGACTCAACATTAAAAAAACAAAGCTAGTCTCAAATATTTCCGAACGTCTCTCGTAAGCTTGTTAGAATCTTCTGTTGAATTTTGGTCGTTCTGATAACACCATTAGATGTACAGACGATATTGGCTGTACAGAAATGCCAACTTGTACAGTTATGTAGGGACAAGCTTATTCCATTGCTGTAAATAATCGTATATTTTTTTCCACAGCATTAGAGAGAAACAACACAACTGCCCATTCCGACTATCAGAATCCACAACAAGGGAAAACATGTCTTAATCCTGTAGCACTTAATAACGTAAGTTTCTTTTTGAGCCGCATACGTCGACTGTAGCTTTTTTCCATTTCCAAACAAAGGCTAGTTCTTTGTTGAGCATGTGTAGAGGCACACCGTCAGCTTACATGTAATATAAACATTTAGTGACTTCAGTTTCGGGTTTTTGATTGATTGTTTGGTGTTTTATGCCGCTTTCTACAGTGTACATATATATAACGGCATTTCCTGGATAAGTTACCAGTACTACTGGTCCATTTATCCTGACAGCAGACAGATAATCGTAATGCTTATCCCGCAACCCTGAGCGCCAAGTAGGGCAGCCATTACTACCATTTTTAAAGTCGTTGGTATGACCTGAACGGGGATTGAACCCGTAACCTCCCGCACCCGGGGCGGACGCTCTACCACTACACCACCGAGGCGGTATCTGATTCCTTCACGAAATTGCGATAAGGCCCCCGATGTGTGTATGAAGCACGTTCTTGGCTGATCCTCTTATTTGGAGACTATTCGCCATTTAGACGCCACGTATTCTCAGATTCATCCTGTTATTTTTTAAAATTGATTAATATGACACATTCGGACGTTTTTCTTATTTGTATTAATGAAGTGAAAACAGTCAAAATTACCATTGCAATCATAAATTTCATTCAGACATTGAACGCTGATATGAATAAACTCAAACTATATTTGTTAGAGAATTGGTTTCCGTCTGCATGATGCGGTTGTAATTGTCACATGAGGCCTAATTACGTTGGATATTATCCGAACATTCCGCATGAAGTAGTATTCATTCGGACCGGACCGGAACTACTTCATCAAGATCATTATCATTTCCGAGGACTATTTATTGGAAAGAAGCCGAGTGTGGCCCATTTGTTTAGAACTTGTTGGTAGTGATACCGAAATCGATACTCTAATATGCTGATTGACTGGAGTTTAAAACCCGTTTTTCAACATCGGTTTGATAATATCATGGCGACCAGTTCACCTAACCCGGTGTTTTCTGGCTCTCCAGTACCGGTACTTAATTCAACGGGCAACTGGCTACCTTCTCTCCCCATATACTTTGAATAACTTGCAAACGGTTTATGTAATCCACAAATTGTACGTTTCCTCGTAAATATCTTAACCCTTTCCCTCATACGATAATTCTGCAGCAGACGACTTTGAACTTATTTTGTCAAAACATAGAAAATCTCCATAATTGAATGGATAACCTATGACAAAAAGTGGAAAACATTGTGGCAAAAGGAGAAATTTCACGTTTTGTGCAATTTCTTCTTTTGTCACTATGTTTTCAAAAAGCTGCCTGCTGCAGAGGCGTCAGAAAGCGTCTATATGAGGGAAAGGGTTAAACCAATATAAATACCAACCATTTGACCATGTATTCCCGGTTTAACAATCGGAATGTCCTCGTTTGACAATTCGATGGTTTCATGCCCTCGAATTGATTATACTGTATTTCATAGCTTTTTATTTATTTGATACAATTTATGAAGGCAATCGAAATCAAAAGTGAAGGTTTGTAATCGGGTGTTCTCTCATTTCAGCTGCAGCAGTCACATATATTTCCACCGCTCAGTGGCAGCCGATTCTTTAGTACCACCCACAACGATACGTTCACACCTAAAACAACACTAAAATACGCCTATGACCCAGGACGATTGCAGAAAAGCTCTGTTCCATTGGGGACCATGAATCCATTAACCACAGATTTAAGCCCTGTAGCAAATTAGAAAATATGTAGGATTCTTTTAAAATGTGGTAAACTTTGAATTTGAATAATTTGGTGTAAAATAAAAACAGAAATTCCATTTTCGTCTTATGAAGTTGGTATCAGTATAACTACAATATCGAGTATTTTTATATAATGTGTTTTATCAAACTTTAGGTCCGCCAGTTATTGCTGAAATATGCATTTGAAAGAGAGAATCTAAAGAAGTATAAGAAGGGCTAGTCTACTCGTCTACCATTTAGCGTTGCTGTTGGCACCTTCGACTGGTCTCGACATAGGCCTCTTGTTTTTAAAAGTACTAAATTTGATATAAGAAAGACCTTTCTACTCATCTAGTCGTCGGTGATGATGAAATGGTAGCCTCTCGAATTCTGGACTGACTTCGTATCACACTTTGTGATAGTCGACGAAAGACCAGTTTATCTGCGCATTTCTGTGTATTGTAGCTTTGTTATCAGTGTTACAATTTCAAAATGTACAGATCTTCGAAATCATCGTTGCAATTCTCGATGGCTTTTCTAGAATTCAATTAGTTAACCGTGTTCGATGTCTCCATATCACCCGTCCGGTTTTGTATATGTACCGTTTGCTGTGTTGCGTGCAATAATTCAAGTTATATTTTTACCTGTAACAGTATTAATTTTGAGTTGTTTCAGCGAAAAGGTGTCTTCTTGCATGTGTAAACCGAAAACAAAGGCGAACTTGTGCATCGACAAAGTTTAAAACAGACATATGTGTTGTCGTTACAGAGATGCGACAAGGACCCTTTTCGCAAGACACAGCTCATTTATATTCGAGAAAGTTTTACATTGTTTACATCTATTGCTATAATCTTATTTTATATTATATAGTCACCATATTGATTTGATATCTAACAGCCATGTTATCTTTTAAAGATAAAATTGAGGACCATTTTTAAGAATTGTAATTTATAATTTGTTTGACATGCGAGTACACTGTATGTGTGTTATACATTAATTGATGCTTTGTCTATGGTTTAGACTTCAGATGTACTGGAAGTAATTTAACCAGCTAATTGGTTTATCGAAATAAAGACCCGCCCTCTTTCCAACATGAATTTAATGCAGATTTTCACATCGTAGTACTTCTCGTCGTTTTAAAAAATGTTTACAGAATTGCGCTAAAATATATGTTACATCACATATATGGGAAAACATAACAGTGAGGTTTCGGTGTGATTGCTCATAAGCCATATCTGTCCAGAGCCTTCAATGTTGGTCGTCTTAATTCAATAGAGCCAAACATGAATCTTATCAATAAATACTAGAATTATAGCCACTACCTTGTATATTCATTACGGGCCACAATGAGTTTGTCATAAGACCCTTTTATCGCCTGACACGGCTTACACGTGTCACGTGTTTGAATTATTGTGTACGTGTACAATTCTCGTTATGTACAGTGTTTGTTAATTATTTTGAACAAAATACAAACGTTGACGTCTATTAAACGACTATAACAGTTCGTCAGTGTGTTTCTTGATTATTATTTTTTTCCAAATTACTAAAATAATTGTTTTGCATCTCTGTATGAGTCGACACCTGAAGACATTTGGGTAAGAAAGGAAATTGCCCCAAAACAATGTTTAAAACTTAACCCTTTCCCTTATATAGATGCTTTCTGACGCTTCTGCAGCAGAAGGCTTTTTGAAAACATAGTGACAAAAGAAGAAATTGCACAAAACGTGCAATTTCTCCTTTTGCCACTATTTTTTCCACTTTTAGTCATAGGTTATCCATTCAATAATTTTCTATGTTTTGACAAAATACGTCCAAAGTCGTCTGCTGCAGAATTGTCGTATGAGGGAAAGGGTTAAACATATATCTACACATTCCATGGTTTAACGCCACTTCCAATAATTTTCAGTCATATCATCGCGATCTGTTATCAATCAATGATGATAAACCGTAGATTTAATAAGACTCCAAATGTCCAGGCGCGGCTAGATTAAGTCGATGCGACACAGCTTCAATTCGTACTTACTCGAAAACATTATGTAGTGGACTCGCGATAGCTCGAACATGGGAAAATTCGAATATATCGCTTTTATAACTCGAACTATCTCCTAGAACGGATCAGTCTTTTGAAAAAAACGTAGAAGTTATTCTGCTTGCTCATACGCGCTATCGGAACTATTGCTGTGATGTTTTCTTGATAAGATGTTATTACTGGTTTGCTTTCAAGGAATAAATGAATTACTAAGCTGACAATACATAATCAAATTAAGAATGATATAAATTAAGATCACTCGAACACGTCGATAACTCGAAGTAATTTATTTGTTCCCTTTCGAGCTCGAGTAATCGCAAGTCCACTGTATATGCATATATATGAAGGCATCCTTTTTTTTCAAATATCATGGAACAATAAAAGATCAAAGTCTAACAGAAGTTATCACATCATTACGTAATGTCAGGGGCGTAGTTCCCTTTAGGCACTGTAGGCACGTGCCTACACATTTTTTTCTAAAAATGCCCCAAAATGCAGCTGCGGCGATACAGATCTGCGTAATGTATCGACCAGATCAGCCTGCGCTGTCCGCGCAGACTGATCCGGCCGACACATTCCGTCTAAGGGGGGAATAGATAAAGTAGTGATTCCTGAAACAGAAAATCCACAGGAGGCGAAAAGTGTATATCCGGGTACGCCTGTGTGGCATGCTTAGGCTGATCAGGGTCGATACTTTATGCAGAGTCCACAATGTTTATTTTCTCACGAGACGGCATACACATTGATTATTGCCAAGCTACGCCCCTGAATGTGGTAACGTATTGTTTGGAATCAGGCGAGCCAGATTACTCGTCTGGACATATATATAAAACCATGCTGAGGTTTTGCAGGTGAAACAAACTTGTTTACTGTACATATTGGTAACCTTTGCGTCCGATAAACTATGAAAATAGGCTACCAACTTTATAACTGTATAGAAAAATATCACATACTTCGATATTTCATTATTACGTGAGGAGTCAGTATGATTTCAATAATCGAAGTGTTGACCGATATTCGTATTGGTACATAAAACAGCGGACACATATTTCCTGTCACAATTATCTTGTTACGGTAAACGCCCATATGAACATAAAAACGAGACGTTTAACGTGAAATAGAATAATATGTTTACATTATTGTATAAATTTATAAATAGTAAAAATGTACGCAATAAAAATGCTAGTTGATGTGAACAAGCCTAAATGAATTCGATCTTCTGTTAAATGAAACTAGTAATAATGTCCATCTCATCCTCATCCTCATGCCATGGTATTTTTCTCTTCCAAGAATCAATGTCGTCGTCGTTGCTTGACTCATAGGAATTTGTTTCATCGTTTTGGGACCCTTCTCCATTTTACCTTGTGTGAATGCTTGCGGTGATTTGCACCATATAACTGCTTCTTTGACGAGTTGTTGAGTGGTGATGTGACTTCAGCGTCTTTTGAATCTGCACTAGTTAAAACAGTGCTTCTTGAACGAGTTGCAGGCGTCTTTCTACCTTTTAAATAGTCCACAACGGAGAAATATTGCTTTCGGTGTTTCCCCTTGTGTAAAGGTGAATTCGTTTTATCCCCGTGGCTATGTTTGTGTGTTATGCCAAGTTTAAAGCCCGGTCTTTTTTGGATTTTGTTATTTAATCTCGCGAGTTCCAATTTAATTCTCTTGTCTTCGATATCAGCGATCCGCTCTGTTCTATCATTCATTGTTTTAGTTATATTCATTATGACATCTGTAACTTTCAGGATCTTCTCCATGGTTCCTTGGAGGGTTTGACTGAGAAGTAACGTCGCTGATGCCATACTTATCACACTGCTTTTCGTCAGATTCAACTCATATGCGATATATTTCTGTAACCTTTCTATCTTATCTCCGTTGGATCTGATGTCGCCATTAGCCATGTTATAATGGTCCGTATCGAGGTTATACAGCTGTTGAAATCCTTGTTCGACGTCTCGGTCGATCGTTACCAGGGATGTTTTGAGTATACCGAAGCTCTTTACAATGGAATCAGTGACGTACTGCCTATACGTACTGTCTAAGTTTGATCCCGGCACATCTCGTCCTTTGACGGAGTGAGCCACTTCGTCCTCTGGTTGGATCGAAATTGTCGTAGAAGTTGTGTGCTGTTTCTGAAATGAACAGGGATCATCACTGTTAACCCTTTCCCACATATAGACGCTTTCTGACGCCTCTGTACCAGACGACTTTTGAAAACTTTGTGACAAAAGAAGAAATTGCTCAAAACGAGCAATTTCTCCTTTTGACACAATGTTTTCAACTCTATTTAATAAGTTTGCCTTCATTTAGGGAGATCTTTCATATTATTGTTGAGATGTTTTCAAAGTCGTCTGCTGCAGATTTGTTGTATGTGGGAAAGGGTTAATATTTATTTGCATGGTGTTTTACGCCGATTTCAGTTATATAACAGCGTTTCCTGGGTATGTTGCCAGTATAACTGGCCCATTTTAATGCTGACACCAACCATCGAGTCAGTTGTAAATTTAATCCCAGACTCCTGAGCGCCATGAAGGGAAATCCATCACTTGAAATTGTTTCTTTAAACCTTTCCCTCATCTAGACGCTTTCTGACGCCTCTGCAGCAGACGGCTTTTTGAAAACATAGTGACGAAAGAAGAAATTGCACAAAACGTGCAATTTCTCCTTTTGCCACAATGTTTTCCACTTTTGATCATAGGTTATCCATTCAATTATAGAGATTTTCCACTTTTTGACAAAATAAGTTCAAAGTCGTCTGCTGCAGAATTGTCGTATGAGGGAAAGGGTTAACGAAGCATAAGACACGTGAAACACATTTTAATTTTTAATATGGAATACTTATGTAACTCTTTTTTTATAAACATTCACTGATGTAACATCGATTTCTGAATACAATATATCGTGTGAAAAGTTCTTCCATCTATTGTTAATTTGTTACAGATTAATTCTTAAAACTTTTCTTTAAACAAAAAATCCGACGGTTTAACCTTTTCCCACTTGTAGACGCATTTTGACACAACCGCATAATAACTTTGCCACAATGTTTTCATATCTTTTCAACTAACTTAGATAATAAGTAAGTCAGCAGAAGTAGCTTGTCATATACAGGCAAGATTTAACTTCGCCGTAGAAGACGAGTTTTTAAATGATTGTATGAAAAAGGAGACTTCGATTTATGGTGAGGCAGACGACTCTCAAAAACATTCATATCTTATTCAAGCTTAACCATTTCCCTCATACGACAGTTCTGCAGCAGACGACTTTAAGCGTTTTTTGTCAAAAAATAGAAAATCTCCATAATTGAATGGATAACCTATGACAAAAAGTGGAAAACATTGTGGAAAAAGGAGAAATTGCACGATTTGTGCAATTTCTTCTTTTGTCACTATGTTTTCAAAAAGCCGTCTGCTGTAGAGGCGTCAAAAAGCGTCTATATGAGGGAAAGGGTTAAATACATGAAGCTAATTAATTATAACAAATCCATACCTTTACAGGAGAATTGGTTGGTAAAAACTCGACTTCTGAGGTGGGTGTTTGTACATTCTCCTCGTTGTTTTCAGGTACAATTTCTGTAGGATAGGGAACAGTTTCATCATTGTGGTCGGTTTCATCATTGTGGTCGGTTTCATCATTGTGGTCGGTTTCAGGTTCTTCTTGAAGAGGAACAGTTTCACCATTGTGGTCGGTTTCAGGTTCTTCTTGAAGAGGGACAGTTTCACCATTGTGGTCGGTTTCAGGTTCTTCTTGTAGAGGAACAGTTTCACCATTGTGGTCGGTTTCAGGTGTTTCTTGACGAAGAACAGTTTTATCGTGATAATTAATGTTTTCAGTCAATATTTCTTGTCCTATTTGTTTGCCTGTGAGTGTAGGGTTGGGCCTCTGTGCCGTTTCGATGTCGTCCAGTTGGGAGTGAATTTTTTTAATGTAAGATCGTATTCGTATCAGGTTGGCCCTGTCCTCCTCACATAGGGCGGATCTAATGGGATCCGAGTTTAAAGTAAGACCATCGTCGACATCGTCTTCCTATCGAAAATAGAAATACACACTTGGTTTACATGATATTGTATTTCATACTAGCCGGTCGTCCAGGGTTCGATCCCTGGTCGCGGCGGTCACTGGTGAGTGGACTTTGCTGATGGTGATGGACTGTTTTTATTTACCCCCGCCTTACAGAGTTAACTATTTGGCGAGCAACACTTCGCTGAAAAGGCAATTCCTAAATAAGTACTGCCAGTTAATCACCCATGGATCACAAATAAGTGAGAATACTGCCGCCGTGATGTAACGGAAATACGTAAGAAAATGGCTTATAAAACCAAAATAACGAAAGCCATTGTCGGGCATTTTCATACAGGGAAGCGTAAATGTCAAAGAAATTAAATTTCCGAGATCATGCTTAACTAAAGAAGTTGGCAGAGCTCTCTGAATGGTCAATGTATTTTATTTTTGGAATATGGTGGAATAAAGTGGTGCAGTGGTAGAGCGTGTCGGCCTCTATTGCACCAAAGGTCGCGGGTTCATATCCCGTGATGAAATGGGTTTTACTTTTGGAATGATTACTGATTAAGTCTCTAGGAAGCAGACATCGAGCGTGATTAATATAAGCTGAAAGCTTTCTTCGGACTCGATGTAAAGCTAAGAAGTTTAATCTAAACTAACGTGTGTATTACACGTGCGGAAAAAGGCCGGCTGGTGCATTTATTCTAACGATCTAAATGGATACTGCTTTATTAGTATATATTAAATTTATGTCTACAGGTATTGATCAGCTTCACCTGTAAGAGACACAGCCCTCTTATATTTCCTGGATATGTCATGGACCTGAACACTTTCCAACATACATAAGTACTCTTTCTTTTAGACGCCTCTGCAGCAATCGACTTTTAAAAACAATGTTGCGAAAGGAAAAATTCCACATGGTGAAAAGTACTGCTTTCCCCAATGTTTTCAACTGTATTCAATTATTGTTCTTTAATGAATAGAAAGTTGCGTTCGGTGGGCGTTGGTAGTGAATTAGTCGGGTTTAGATTCGGCTTCTTCCTCACTAGTTCCATCTAGTATTCGCAGATACATGTAGACAGAGCCGTGGAAAGGGCTCTTGCGATTTTCTGTAAATTTACACAGGCTCATTCCTAATTTAATTGAGTGGTGTTTAACGCCGCTTTAACAATATTACGGTCATGTCACGGAAGCCAGTAAATCTGCACATGTTTGCCCCGGCTTTCTGATACCAGTACTCAAAAATTATTTTCTAGCAACTGGCTGCTTATATAACTAATTGTATAACTGTTTATGCATACACATTTCCATTAGTTTTCCGACACAGCTTAATGATGATATTGGAAGATAATTACCGATGCAAGGCCACTGGCTATCTTCCCAGATATAGACTGAAAGCCCGTTTGTTTGAATTATACTTGTCGCACTGACCTTTGTCAAACGTCGTAAATAATGTTGGCTGAGCTAGGGTTCGAACTCATAACCCCTGAATGATAGCTCGCGCCTTCGAAGATCTGCAATGACTCGTGTATTTTTGAAAGGGTTAATGGTTTATCAAAAAGCGTGTCGCTCTAGGAAAACTGACCTTTGTATGTTCGTACCAAATGTTACAGGATACAATTGTTACTTGTTTCCTTTCTTTGTATGGTGTTTTTATGGTATTTTACGCTGCCTTCAACAATTGTTCGGTAATACCACGGGGTTTCCTGGACAAGTTATCAGTTCTACTGGTCAATTTATTCTGACAATAGCAAGTCAGACAAAATGTTAACCCAAAAATCCTGAGTGCTAACGAGGGAAAGCCACTAATTTACCATTTTTAAAAATGTTATGGCCGTTTTGCATTTGTAACAACATCAGATAAATATCTTGCTTATGATCCATGATTTATGATACAACTATAAATTGTATTGTCAACAATATCTTGAACGCTTTTTGAAATAATTGGAATACGGTGAAGCTCGTGATTAGGCTGTATGTGCGCGCTAGGTGTGGTTGATCTGGTACTACATAGTTCACAGATGCCCTACCGCTGGGTTTCCATGGGCACCGGCCACATTTTCCAATATCTGAAACGTACCTCTCTTTTATGCTTCTTTGGACTTCCAGTGGCGATAGGATGTGGATACGCCTTTTCTTTTGCGTGGTTCAATTCTGACAGATATGAATCTAGATCAAACACATTTCTATCGTTCCCCTTGGCAGACTGATCGTTCGAAATCGAACCGGTGGCATGATCCCTTGTAACAAAATGGTAAAAACACTAATTAGATATTTATGTTCCTACATATTTGTTTATTTATATACAGTTTGTTGGTTGTGGGTTCAATTTACAGAAATATATTCACAATGTTTTAAATTAACTTTATTCCGAAAGTAAATTTTAAGAAGCCTATTCAATATTTAGATATCCTAATTGTATTCTATGGATTAAAAAAAAAGATGAATATCAAGGAAAAGTCAAAAGATCGATGTGATCAAAATGATTTGAAGTTACTCGCAGGTTCATCTGTTTTCTTTGTATGTTAAAGTTACAAGTATGTTATCGACTACAGTTCATACCAATAAAGTCTCGATTTCCTGAGAATGTGTTGAAAAAGAAAAATAGATCATATTAAAATAAAATCGCCACTTTGATTTTACTAAAGAGTGTCTACTTACTGAATTTTTGTGATGACCTTAGCAATGGTGTTCTGTGGAAAAAACAAGAATGTAAACAGTACGAAAACAGCGGTAAAAACCATTTTCGATAGTTTAACGTGACGTCATTTTTGCCGGAAATGACGTCACGTTAAATACGTATATTTTTTCCGCCAACGAACGTCATTTATTTAGGATAGCGTCATATGTGATATGCCGAGGATGGGTGTGTTGTATCTCCGTTTTGACATAAATAACGCAGAAGGTATAGGTGTAAAAACCTGGTGGGTTATAATAATTCAGCTCCGTGCTCAAGTAGCATGGATTCTGTTACGTCTGAAATTATATAACACATACGGATAATGCGCAGGTTTAAAAGCTGTGTAAAATACTTGACACAGTTCTTTATCTTTATGAAATAGTTAAATAAATGTTTGTGCTTGTCAGATATTTATAATATGTGATTTTGGAAATGATTAAAAAAAATCCGAGACGAGGGATATAACCCAAAATATTTCAACAATTTACTCTCTGAGTTACTTCCCTTATACTGTCAAACGAATGTACTCAATTTTTAACGGCTTGAGAGAGAGAGAGAGAGAGAGAGAGAGAGAGAGAGAGAGAGAGAGAGAGAGAGAGAGAGAGAGAGAGAGAGAGAGAGAGAGAGAGAGAGAGAGAGAGAGAGAGAGAGAGAGAGAGGAGAGAGAGAGAGAGAGAGAGAGAGAGAGAGAGAGAGAGAGAGAGACGAAGAGAGAGAGAGAGAGAGAGAGAGAGAGAGAGAGAAGAGAGAGAGAGAGAGAGAGAGAGAGAGCAGAAATTGAATGTGTATATAAGCCTTATATTCGGTTTATATGAAATAAATAACTTTAAATCAACTAAAACGTTTGAACAAACTGTCATAGAAAAGTTATTTACAGTGTTTAAGTAATCTGCAACTCTGCTAGGTCTAGTCGCAACAGATCATTCGGTCACGTCTAGGGCTATCAATCCAGAAGTCCTGGCCCCGGCTCGGACATTCATTATTTCTGATGGTTGATAACAGCCATTGTGACTAGCGCGATTCGGCCTCAGCAATTTGCTGAATAGTCTATGAGTGCCTGGGAATAGTGTTGTGTAGGTTACCTGAGCGAGAAACTCAGTAAAAAACCCGTTAGGTGAACTGGCCGCCATGATATAACTGAGAACCTGTTGAAAACGGCGTTAACCCTTTCCCACATAAAACAAGTATGCAGCAGACGACTGTGTAAACATATTGGCAACAATTTAAACAAATCTATTACCATTTATAAAGAGTTGAAAACATTGTGGCAAAAGAAAATATTGCTCGTTTTGAGCAATTTCTCTTTTAGTCACATTGTTTTGAATAGTCGTCTGCAACAGGGGCATCATAATGCGTCTCTATGAGGGAAAGGATTAAGCTCAAATGAATCAACCAACACCCTCTAATGGACAACCAGTCGAAACTGTTATCCCGAGTTCAACGTCTTCCTATGTAATTATCCGAATTGGGTCCACCGGAGGAAAAGTGATCTGCGCTAAGGGGAAATCAAGTTTCTGGTAATTGACTATTTCCCTAATACAGACGCTTCTTTTTGCCACAATGTTTACAGATTTATTCTATCATTTATAAAGAGTTTCAACATTTTGACTTATACATGTTTCGTAGTTGTCTGCTGCAGATTTGTTTTCTGTTGAAAAGGGTTCTCAGCTGTGAATATATAAAACAGGACAACTTTGGAAAAGTCTCAAACTGCGAGACAGATCGCGATAGTCTGTGGCAACGAGTTTGACTGCGCCTACCTAGAGAGGCGTCAGGCTTCGCGAGTTCGAAACCCGACTAGGCCATTTTGTTGTTGTTATGATAAGACACGAATCTTCTTCCACAAACAGCCTTACATTCTTTGTGGAAAGGTAGCCAGTAGCCTTGGAAGAATATTGGATTGAGTACCGGTGCGAGCAAGAAAGCCAGGATAGAAATTGTAAGGTGAACTGGCCGCCGTGGCAAAACTGTTGAAACTTTGTGACGACGTTAAACTCCTACCAACCAATCAATCTGGAGAGGTGTTACACTGTACAGAGTCATCCGTTTGAAAACATTGTGAGAAATGGATAAATTAGCCACAACGAGCAATTACTCTTTCTCTCGCTATGGTTATCACTGCTGCGTCATTTTTAGTCATTGGTGCTTTATTCATTATGAACTGGACATAAACACTCTGGCAAAGTGTAAGGACTTTTTGAATGCAGAATATAAAACATTGTGGATAAAAGACAATTGTTTATTTTGATTAATTCACCTCTTTCAATATTTGCTTGTAACAACAGCAGATACATATGAGCCGTTCCGCGAGAAAACCGCCATTTTTGAGTAAAGTATCGATCCGGATCAGCCTAAGCATGCCGCGCAGGCTAACCCAGACAAATACTTTTCGCCTCCTGTGGATTTTCTGTTTCTGGACTCGTTACTCTATACCTGTATCCTCCTGAGATGGAATGTGCAGGCTGATCTGGGTCGATACATTACGCAGATGTCATAATGTTGGTTCTCTCGTGGAACGGCCCATATATTGCTTATCATCCATGCTATAGTATACATAAGTAAGTTCTTTTGTCAGCAGTATATTGACAGATGCTTGTAGAAGTTGGCACACGGTGCAGCTTTCTTAAAATGTCGTCTGCTGCTGGGGCGTCACATACCGCGTGTAAAATGGAGAAGGGCTAACACTGGGCCATTGGGTATATATTATACATATAACAAGTTGAAATTATATGTTTAAATTTTAATATTACTTTTTAATAATATTACTCGGTTTTATAATCAAGTCATACTTATCATTTATACAAGAATACAACAAAATGTTTATAATTTACAAAAGAAGGAATGTCCGGAATCATATGCTATCCGAAACAGCATCAACAAAAAGGGCTACTACACAAACCACAGGAAAAACCAAAATCAATGGCTACAAATTTCAAGGAATCAATGCTTTTTTTTTCAATTTCCAAAATAACTATTTAACTGCGGGAACCGGTTTTGTGAAACCTGTCCCACCAGTATAGAGCCGAACAGGCTGGTGCATTCGCACTATCTGACCAGGCTCCAAACTAGTCTCAACGTCTTTATCTTGATGCTCCTAAACTTGACTATGGACTCTTCCAAATGCAAAAGCTTTTAAATAAAGAATCGGCATTGTAAGGATTAAAGACCAAATGTTGAAAACAAACTGTTACCTCCGAGATACAATGTGATCAGATATTTTAAATAGCTTCTCAACAATGTACAAGGCTTCCTGTTTATTTAGTGTCGTTTGCTTTGAAACTATCTGACAATGAAATTATAAAATGTCGAAATCTGGAGCAAAAAGGGAGAATATTTCTTCTTTTCCCACCTATACTTTTGTTCAAGTCGAAACAAATATATATATTGGTTTTACAAGTTTCCCACTCCATTCTCAAGATATTTTGAATCTGGAAATCTCCAAATTTATCATATGAGGTAATCTGTCAAGACGCCGGTCCTCCCGTGGATAAACCTGTAACGTTGCTACCCGGGCATCTTTAACCCTTTCATTCTTACTTACGAATCTTGACGCAGACAACTTTTGATAACATTGTGACAAAAGGAGAATTTGTTGCTAATGATAAGTAATACCTCATTTGGTCACAATGTGTTCAACTATATTTAACTTTAATAATTTCATGTTTTAGTGAAAATGTTTTTAAAAAGTCGTCTGCTGAAGATTTGATGTATGTTGGAAAGGGTAAATGGTTTCATTTATCCTGTTCACGTTTCTCACCATGAAGTATAATATATCCCTTTCAGTCTGTATATATAATTTGGCTGTATTTTTGGCATTTGCAATGGATTTGTGCAAAACTGTCGTAACAATGTATTTTAAGAAGACGTAGCTACAGCCGTTATGCATGAAGCCCCTGATCTATAAACAATTTTTTGGCCATTCAGTAAATAATAGTAAACGTGTTTTTTTGGCATAAATCCACAGCTACCGGTACTTCCAGTGTTATGAATCTGACATCAAGAAAAAAAATATAATATTGATTTTTAATCAATTCATAAATCTTGTT
Source organism: Serripes groenlandicus (assembly GCA_031761405.1). Lineage (NCBI taxonomy): Eukaryota > Metazoa > Mollusca > Bivalvia > Cardiida > Cardiidae > Serripes > Serripes groenlandicus. Next base: position 120,294,799 of record JASEVX010000002.1, read on the forward strand.
GTTGCAACCTTATCCACTTTATATACGATATGTTTCAACAACTGATCTATAACAAGAGAAACAACACAGTATAATTAAGTGGTAGTCTAACATAACAAAATTACCATATATATCTGACAGCGCTTTTTCTTTTCCAAATCGACACTGTTTGTCAAAAAGATATTGTAACCTTCACCGACCAACTAACTATGGTTGTTTTTCATCATTCCATAGTAGAAGAACAAGCATGTATTCTGGTGGGTAACCCTTTCCCACATGTAGTCGACATCAATGCAATGGCAGCAGACTCCTTTTGAAAACAGTGTGGCATAAGAAGTAGTTTCGTCTAATGCCACAATGTTTTTAACTCTTTTCAATAAATACACATGAATTTGAAGAAATCTTTCATAATTTTCCTTGATGTTTTCAAAGTTATCTGCTGTAGATTTGTTGTATGTGGGGAAAGGGGGGTTAACACCATTTTAATTCAAGATTAACACTATGGTAAATGCAGGGACCGTGTATGGCATAAGTTACTATACAGCAGACCAGAATAGCACTATTTCCAATTATGTTTAACATTTTTACATAATATATACCATACATACAGAATATTGTCCTGTAAATAAATTCATTATTTGACAAATACGGATATGTTTAACCCTTTCCAACATATAGACGCTTTCTGACCACCTCTGCAGCAGACGACTCTCAAAATCATTGTGGTAGAAGGAAAAATTGCTCATAATGAGCAATTTCTCCATTCTCCACAATGATTTTAACGCTATTCAATAAACATACGATCAATTAAAGAGTTTGTATATTTTTGACTAAATATTTTCAAAGTTGTCTGCTGCAGATTTATTGTATGTGGGAAATGTTTAAGCAACTAAATTATCTCCAAAGATTTTTTTGCTTCCTTCATCTCTTCCCCTTGCTACAGACCATTCAAGGGCTTCATGCAAAACAGTTATAACTGCATCTTGTTCAAGATGTAGGTATAACCATTTTGCAAGAACCGATTGCATTGTGGATGTCTAAATAGCAGAATACCTTTACAAACATTGTTGGGAAAATAAAAAGAAATCACTCACGATGAGCACATTTCCCCTTTTCCCACAATGTCTTCTGTGTTATCTCAAATTCATACTTGCGAATCGTATTATTTCTTATTAGATACATATATTTATATTTTGGAGTTGTCCAGAAAGAGTATTATCTGGTAGTAGTGGGTTAAACTGAATGAATCAGTTAAGAAAAGTGAAATATAAAATATTGATTATTGTACACAAAAAGGTGGGACAAAGGTGGGGTGATATTTAATGAAAAGAAAAACAATGTTTCCATAGACCAAATTCAAACATTCTGCTTTGAGCCTATGAGCTCAGAGCCTTTCTGCATGTGAGAAAGGGTCAAGTCAAATACAAAATTAGTTTAAACAATCAGTCGGCAGTAAATCTCAAGATATATTATAACATAGTAGAACAAGTTGACATTATTCATCAATTAAAAATTTTTAGGCTCTTTTTTTTTTATGAAATATGTTCTGATATTTAACCAGACCAGGGACGTAGATATCTATGTCCCTGACCATACTTAACAGAACTTTCAGCATTCAAATTAAACTCATAGATTAACCCTTCTTTCCTTATAAAGATGACACTCGATGCCACTACCGCAGACAACTTTTGAAAACACTTAGAGAAACTAAGAAACAGCACATAATAAGCCAACTCTCATTTTTCTCATAATGTTTCCTATCCAATCTCCAAATCAGACTTGTATAATTTGTAAACATTTAATGTTTTACTTCATAAATTTCCAAGCAGATGACTCTTGCAAGGTCAAATTAACCCATTACTTCACACAGACGACATTTGACGCCTGCTGTTGCCGACAACTTTTGAAAACATTGTAATAAAAGATGAAATTGCTCAGAACGAGCAATTTCACCTTTTATTTCAATATTTTCAACTCTTTATCAACTTAGTTTTTTCGGTTTTCTAGATTGTTGAAATTGTTCGTCTGACGATTGTAAAGCAGACGACCTATGAAAAGTCATGTGAAGTAATGGGCTAAGAAAACTTGGTTAAAATCACATGACTTTATTACTCACTGGCCTATATGATTAAATTTACAGAAGACTCAATTGTTTTGATGATGTGTATAATATATAAATCATTGATAAATGTACAGATGGAACTATACAGATTATGACGCCAATTTACAGATGTATTACATGTTAATTACGGTTAGCATGCTATCCTTTCTCACTTGCAGAAGCATTTTGACGCATTTTGTTGCCAGCAGCAGATGCCGTAAATTGTGTCTGCATGTGAGAAATGGTTTAATGATCAAATTAATCTCTATGACCTGTTGATGTTTTTTTTAAATTTTATCTTCTGTCACTAAATTATAATTGTTACCATACAGTAGACAACTTTTGAAGACAAAAGAAATCATTCACATGGAGTTCTATTCTGATCGTTTTGTTTTAGAATGTTTTTGTATGTCGTTTGATAGTAGATTAATATCAAAATGTGGATCTATAAGATAAACAGTTATCAATGAGTTTTATGATCCACAGAACAAAAAGCAGAAGTTGATGAAATATTTTGAACAGTGTACAGTGTATTGAATACAGAACAATGTACAATACATTAATTAGATTATCTTTACATAAAACATGATTATAGCTACATATTATAAAAAAATCAACAGTAAATACTATATACATGATTTGGCATATTATTTAAACCCCATCATATGGGCATTCAAATTTGGCCCTAATAACACTATACACACACGTCATTGTGGACAGAAACGGAAATTTCTTCTTAGAACTACTATATAGTTTTCATTAACCCACTTTCCAAAATGCAGAACTGCAGTGGATAGCTTTTTAAAACAATGCTCATCCTTTAAGCAACAATTTTTTCCACTCTAGTTGATAGTTATACTTTCACTAACGAAATTTTCTAAACATTTGCCTACATTTTTCAGTTGTATGCTACAGATTTGTTGCATGTGGAAAAGGGTTAAATGTTAATTTCAGAATTTATAACCAATAGCATAATGTTCATAAATGGAAGGAGATGTATTCGTTTCGGCTTGTTATTTTACACTTCTAACAGTATAACAATGAGTACAGGCATAATAATAACATGTCTAATCTTTTAAAATAAAAAGTTTACTTTTTGGTAGCACTCTTTTGAAATTATATAACATCCCGGTATGATTATCACACCAAATTTACAGAATATCGTAATTTTGTCACTTATAGTTCCACCCAGCAACCAACACTGAAACGAGCCAATCCTTTAACCCTTTACCTGATATGACAATAAGTAATTGTCTGCATTGAAATTGTTGAAAGCGTAACATCTTATACTGCATTTTTTTTTTAAATCTGCTGTTAACAAGGCAACCGATATCTGCATCAGGTAAACCCTTTCCCTCATATAGACGCCTTCTGACGCCTCTGCAGCAGACGGCTTTTTGAAAACATAGTGACAAAAGAAGAAATTGCACAAAACGTGCAATTTCTCCTTTTGACACAATGTATTCCACTTTTTGTCATAGGTTATCCATTCAATTATGGAGATTTTCTATGTTTTGACAAAATACGTTCAAAGTCGTCTGCTGCAGAATTGCTGTATGAGGGAAAGGGTTAAGTATAATAACACTATGACCTTCATGTAAATGTTCTCTTTTTTTTCAACGATTTTTGCAGCTTTTGTTTGTCAAGTAAAGGGTCAAATATCCGCATACATGTTGTTTATGTTGTCAACATTTAATTAAACACTGCACCATCACATTCAGTTTGTCACCATAAGTAATATTGTCAAATATTGTTAATATTGCACTCAGTCTTAAGACAACACAAAATTATTCGTTCCTGCTGGCCCCTGGTTCAATTAACTCCATCGACAAATAATTACAATTCTTATACAACATTTGGCCAGCCAAGACATTGTCCACATTCGGTTGACTTAAGCTGCTGTTAAAAAACTGTTTGTTTACTATTGTAAACTATTATAAAAGTATCACATGAGTTCTTGGAACAAATTATTCTCCATGCTAATGCACCAAGTCAATTATTTAACCTTCGACCTTTTCCACTCGTGAATCTTCTTTTCCCTCTACACGCAATTAATCATCATGTTACAAAACTGCAGTACAATATAATATAGTATCACAGAACTGCCACTCATTTTGAATGTCCACTTTAACTCAAGACAACGAATCTAATGAACAGTCTTTGCAGGAATGGTACATCAGTATTTGCGCCTACACATATATAGGCTGTCTCACCATCTCTTTACGGGTCTCTTGAAGATCAGTTCAGGCCCTGATCATATTGAGGGATTGTTCAGACCAATCCCAATCTGTATTGGTTTCAAAACCTTTTACAAGTTCCAATTACCTGCATATTGGCACAATTACAATGGTGACCCAAGGTTAATTCCCCCAAAAGACACAATGTTACCTTGGAAGACCTTCACACTTCATTGTGACCTTGAACGACCTTCACACTTCAAATTCATGTTCTAAAGCCCTTTCTTGACACCAAGCCCTATGTTATGAGTTCATAGAGAAAGGGGTCTGATTCATGTCCGGTCAGTTCAGACCTATCAAGTCTTTGGTCTGGTCCATTTTTTAGACACCCATGTATAGTATAGGTGTGTGTTTACTGTACATGGGTTCGTATCTTATGTACAATTTTTTTTAACCATTTTTCATTTATATACATTGTGTGTTTTTACATTTATCTTCTAAACGATATGCTACAAGTACGTTTTGGACGCCTGCCCCGCTGGAATAGTTTTATTTTCAATTGTTCCATTAGGTAAATTTGGATTCTTCTGTGGAATATTATTTGAAACTAAAACATTTTGTATTTTTTGATTGTGAGGGAATGGTTTGCTGCCTGGCTCGTAATAAATGTTAGGAGTCGTGTCCATTGAATGTCTATTTGAATGTTTACGCAGGGAACCAAAGTTCTGTTCATAGTTGATTATCTGTTCGGTGTTTTGTGTTTGGTTGCGGCACACGCTGACCCTATATCCAATCACAAAACCGATTAATGCTGCTACAACGATGGCAATCACACATGCTATGGCTAAAGTTGACGCTGTATACACCTGGTCGTCTGAACGCACTGCTGCCTCTCTTGGTGCTGAAATACACAAAAACATATCTGATTGTTAAAACTGTATTATGGTTACAGCAAAGCTTAACTGTTAACCTAATACAATAATTTTAGAGTCATCTTCCATGAAAATGACGGATATATATTATGAAGAAATTGCATGTATTGACTAATTATTCCTCCTTTCCACGATAAGTTGACCATATCATGTCAGGCTAAAGATTTAACTAATTATAATATTTAATTGGACTAATGTAACAGCCATATTTGACAAGTTTAGGGCAGAGGCCTTTTGAAAACATCACTCTCATTGAAAATGATTTTTCTATTTTAAATATTATTTTAAAAGCTCTCATATGTTTAAATCTTATTAGGGTTTTATGCAATTTTCAACATTTTTTCAGTTGCATCAGAGCAGCTTAACTGTAACTTATCTCTGATCCATGGGTAAACAAAGCAGAACGCGAACGCGGGTAAGTAATGTGCCTTGCCCAAGGGCCCTAATCATGTCCCCCGAGACAGGTATCAAACCAGGGATAGCTTGTCAAAAACCTTCAAGCGCAGCCTCCTCTCATATCTTTAACCCTTTCTCTCATATAGACGCTTTCTGACACCTCTGCAGCAGACAGCTTTTTGAAAACAAAGTGACAAAAGAAGAAATTGCTCAAAACGAGCAATTTCTCCTTTTGGCACCATGTTTTCCACTTTTAGTCATAGGTTATCCATTCTATTATAGAGATTTTCTATTTTTTGACAAAATATGTTCAAAGTCATCTACAGAATTGTCGTATGAGGGAAAGGGTCAATCCATATTTCAGTAATATTATCTGTCTCAAGAAATGTTCAAAATATGGCTGTTGCAAATGTCCTTAAACCCTTTCATACATTATGACTGTTTTCAAATGTCGTCTGCTGCATAGACATCAAAAAGCGTCTGTATGTGGAAAAGGGTTTTAAAACTAAACTAATGTGGATTCATATGTTACTTGTAGTTGAGGCATTGAGGGTTTGGTTTCTTAAATTGTTATTATTTCCACCTTATCACCTATAAAACCATAACAACATATTTGTTGTCATACCACTACAGTGACAACGGCCAACTGCAACTACTAAGTTCTTTTATCAGTCCTGCGCAATTTTGTTAGGCAATGTAGATGGATATACATAATATTAATTGTGGGTTGCATGCTTATCCTATTTTTCACTAGTATTTTGACCCCTTAAGAGTTACATTTTGTATTATTATCTTGCCGAACACATTTATCCAAGGTAAGAATGCTGAAAAATCATAATCCAAGTTATGCTTAAGTCTGTGAATCTTAAACTTTTCCCACATATAAACTTATTCTGAAGACTTTGCAGCAGATGACTTTCAAAAAGATTGTGAGAAAAACCTTAAAAAGAAGAAACGGGTCAAAATAAGCAATTTTTCCCTATTGGCACAATGTTTTCAACTCTATTAATTAAAATATTGTCTTATCAATTTTAGAGATTTTCCTTTATATACAGCTAGAAATATACCTATCAACATACACTATTGTTTAATACCAATAACATAGTAATATAATCATACATTATCAAAGAGCATAACAGTATATTGATATAACAAACTACTTTATCTAGGAAAAACAAGAGGCCCATGAGGGCCTATGCTCTACTGGTATGGTTCTTTGGTCAAGGGCCATAATCCAGTCTTGAATGGGCGGATCTGGCTGGTTTAGGAAAGGAACCGAGCTCTCATGGATATCTTACTACTGTATAAGTTTGGTTGAGATACAATCAAAAGTGAAGACTATCGTGTTAAAAAGTTCTTTTATAGCAATTTTGACCATTTCAAGGGCCCAATCCAGTCATGCATGGGCGGATCTGGCTGGTTTTCGAAAGGAACCGAGCTCTCATGGATATCTAACTACTGTATAAGTTTGGTTGAGATACAATCAAACGTGAAGACTGTATCGTGTTAACAAGCTCTTTTATAGCAATTTTGACCATTTCAAGGGCCATAATCCAGTCTTGCATGGGCGGATCTGACTGGTTTTCAAAAGGAACCAAGCTCTCATAGATATCTAACTACTGTATAAGTTTAGTTGAGATACAATCAAAAGTGAAGACTGTATCGCGTTAACAAGCTCTTTTATAGCAATTTTGACCATTTCAAGGGCCATAATCCAGTCTTGCATTGGCGGATCTGGCTGGTTTTCGAAAGGAACCGAGCTCTCATGAATATCTAACTACTGTATAAGTTTGGTTGAGATGCAATTAAAAGTGAAGACTGTATCGTGTTAACAAGCTCTTTTATAGCAATTTTGACCATTTCAAGGGCCATAATCCAGTCATGCATGGGCGGATCTGGCTGGTTTTCGAAAGGAACCGAGCTCTCATGGATATCTAACTACTGTATAAGTTTGGTTGAGATACAATCAAACGTGAAGACTGTATCGTGTTAACAAGCTCTTTTATAGCAATTTTGACCATTTCAAGGGCCATAATCCAGTCATGCATGGGCGGATCTGGCTGGTTTTCGAAAGGAACCGAGCTCTCATGGATATCTAACTACTGTATAAGTTTGGTTGAGATACAATCAAAAGTGAAGACTGTATCGTGTTAACAAGAAATTGTTTACGGACGGACGCACGGACGCACGCACGCACGGACGACGGACACATCGCCACGACATAAGCCCTTCTGGCCTTTGGCCAGTAGAGCTAAAAAACCATTAATACAAAATTAACTAAAAGGCTAGGAAGTTGAAGGTCATGCACATACAATTCTGCAGCAGACATCTTTCAAAACTTATTGACAAAAACATGAAAAATCTGAATAAATGAGAGTTTTATTATTACATAGAGTTGAAAACTTTGTGGCAAAAGGAGAAGATGCTCGTTTTGAGCAATTTTTCCTTTTGTCACAATGTTTTCAAAAGTCGTCTGCTGCAGAGGTGTCAGAAAGCGTCTATATGTGGGAAAGGGTTAACTTTTGAGTAATCAGCACCATGGGAGACTTTGGCAAAAAGGCATAGAACATCTGAAGTCTTTTCCATATGCAGACACATTGTGGCAAAAGGAGAAACTGCTCATACTGTTTTCAACTCTATTCAATATTGATACTTTCATTTAAAGAGAATTTTCACATCTTAAAAAGACATTTTCAAATTTGTCTGTAGTAAATTTGTTGTATGTGGGAAATGTATAACATGTTCCGTAAATTTTCTAACTATAATTAATTCAAGATATGATTTCTGGCATTTGCAACAATAACAAACAAGAGGGCCATGAGGCCCTGGAATCGCTCACCTGAGAATGGGCTATTTAAGACATAACTCTCTGATGCTCAAGCCAAACATGTGGCTTCCAGAGTGTTAACAAGATTTTCCTTCAATTTGGCCTAGTGACCTAGTTTTTGACCCAACATGACCTATATTCGAACTTGGCCTAGATATCACTATGACAAACATTCTGACAAAGTTTCAACATGCTCAAGCCAAAAATGCGGCTTCAGGAGTGTTAACAAGATTTTCCTTAAATTTGACCTAGTGACCTAGCTTTTGACCCGACATGACCTATTTTCGAACTTGGCCTAGATATCACTAAGACAAACATTCTGACAAAAGTTTCAACATGTTCAAGCCAAACATGCGGCTTCAGGAGTGTTAACAAGATTTTCCTTAAATTTGACCTAGTGACCTAGCTTTTGACCCGACATGACCTATTTTCGAACTTGGCCTAGATATCACTAAGACAAACATTCTGACAAAAGTTTCAACATGTTCAAGCCAAAAATGCGGCTTCAGGAGTGTTAACAAGATTTTCCTTAAATTTGACCTAGTGACCTAGCTTTTGACCCGACATGACCTATTTTCGAACTTGGCCTAGATATCACTAAGACAAACATTCTGACAAAGTTTCAACATGCTCAAGCCAAAAATACGGCTTCAGGAGTGTTAACAAGATTTTCCTTAAATTTGACCTAGTGACCTAGATTTTGACCCCACATGACCCAGTTTCGAACTTGGCCTAGAGTTGATCGAGATATATGTTCTGATAAACTTTTATAAAGATTGGATGCAAAATGTTGCCTCTAGTGTAGTAACAAGCAAATGTTGACGACAGACGACGAACGACGGACAAAAGGCGATCACAATAACTCACCTTGAGCACTACGTGCTCTGGTGAGCTAAAAATACCAACTTGTATATTATGTTTTTCAAAAACCTGTTTCTTAAAATATTATTAAAACAAAAAGATTTGTTTTTTTAAGCAAAGAACAGACAGTATAATGGTATGCATGAAAGACTTTTAAAATTGACTTTTTTGTTTTGATAAAAACAATGACTTTTACATAAGTGAATGAAATAAGAGTTTTCTCTCACAAACACTGATCATTTCAGCTGTTTCAAAGCAAAACAATGCAATCCTAGGTTTTCTTTCCCATCTTTAACCCTTTCCCACATACAACATATCTGCAGCAGACTACTTTCAAAACATATAGAAAAAAAAAAATGGAAAATCTCTGAAAATGAAGGTATAATTGCTAAGAGTGGAAAACTTTGTGGCAAAAGGAGAAATTGCTTGTTTTGAGCAATTTCTCCTTTTGTCACAATGTTTTCAAAAGTCGCCTGCTGTAGAGGCGTCAGAAAGTGTTTATATGTGGCAAATGGTTTCATAAAACACAATAAAACTGACTCAATGGTATTCTTATGTGCTGTCATTTATTATCAGACCCAACATTCCACAGGTTAATTGCAAAGAGATTTCAACATGAATTTATAACAATGAATATTATATGCTTATGAGCATCTTCCCGTGGAGCCCCCATGATTTGTGTAAGTTAGCATGACATCATTTTTGTACAGGAAAATTCCCCATAGAAGATTAGCTCAACTGTTATTTCAATTAAAATACCCAGTACTGACAGTGTGAATAGCTTTACCCATTTCAGTCCCATGTGAAACAATCAGATGCTCCCCAAATTTTCTCACAGATGTTTTCAGCATACTGGCTATACTTTGATGGTTTTCTACTGGTGTTAACCCTTTCCCTCATATAGACGCTTTCTGACGCCTCTGCAGCAGACGGCTTTTTGAAAACATAGTGACAAAAGAAGAAATTGCACAAAACCTGCAATTTCTCCTTTTGACACAATGTTTTCCACTTTTTGTCATAGGTTATCCATTCAATTATAGAGATTTTTTATTTCTTGACAAAATACGTTCAAAGTCGTCTGCTGCAGAATTGTTGTATGAGGGAAAGGTGTTAAGTTTATTACATCATAGGAATCTCAAAACAGTACTTAGGTCGAAACTCTTCCCACATGTAGATGCATTTTGACACACCTGCAGCAGTAGGCTTTTGAAAACACTGAGGCAAAAAGAGAAATTATTTTTTCCACTTTGGAATCAGAACATGGACCCCCTCATTATCCCTTTCCCACTTGCAAATCCATTTTGACCCTTTGGCAGCAAACGACTTTTGTAAACATTTCGACAAAAGGATAAATTGATCATTATGGGAAATTTCTCTTTATGCCACAATGTTTTCATCTCTATTCAATAGTTACCTTTTCATTAAGCGAGATTTTGGAAAATTTCACTTATGTGCTTTCATAGTCTCCAAATGCTTTATGTGGGAAAGGGTTAGAGAATGATAAACTGGTACTTATTAAATTAAATTTGTATCATGCTTTGTTTTAATCCCGTAGCCTTGGAAACGGTTAGTTAGTTATATAATTTATCAGCCCTCAGTAACAGCATGCATTTCCCAAGTTTCATATTAAATTTTGGACTGTTTTCACAATTATACAAAATACATTTACTTGTTATTGTCATGATTACTTTAGACGCCTTTGCAGCACACAACTTTTGAAAATATTGTAGAAATTTAAGCAACTTCTCCCTTTCCAAAACTGTATTCAACAGTGTTTCAATAAATGTACTGCCAATATTTCAGAATTAACCTACTTTTTCACAGATGTTCACAAAACATACAACGTTCTGCCTTTTATTTAAAAAAGCAAACTAAAATCTAACATGCATCAGTAAAAAGACCATAAAAAAAGTTTATTGATAACAACTTTACTTAAAATGAAAATTTACATTTCCGAAGACTGTTAGTCCTTGTTTTAACTAATAATCATTGTGCAAGCAAAGGCCAAGATAAGGAGTTGTGTAACATATACAAATCATTAAAGACAGCTTTTGATTACTTTGTGTCAAAAGGAAAAAATTGCTAATCAAGAGCAATTATTCCTTTTACTCACAAATTCATTTGTCAAAATTCAGTACAGATGATTTTGTAAATTGACCAATCAATTAACCCTTTCCCTCATATAGACGCTTTCTGACACCACTGCAGCAGACGGCTTTTTGAAAACATAGAGGCCAAAGAAGAAATTGCACAAAACGTGCAATTTCTTCTTTTGCCACAATGTTTTTTCACTTTTTGTCATAGGTTATCCATTCAATTATGGAGATTTTCTATTTTTTGACAAAATACGTTCAAAATCGTCTGCTGCAGAATTGCCGTATGAGGGAATGAGTTAACCCAATTCCAACATACGATAAATATCCAGCAGATGACCATGAAAAAGTCCAAGCAAATATATGGAAAATCTCTAAAAATGAAATTATACCTATATAAAAGAGCTATATCATTTTGGCTAAAGGAGAAATTGCTCATCAAGAGCAATCTCTCCTTTTGCCACTAATGATCTCGAAACTCGTCTGCTGCAAATGTGTCTGCATGTGGGAGAGGGCTAATAGGTTTGGCATTGTACAACACTCCCCTTATCTAGCAACCTAGAAGCTCAGTCTGCCTTACCACATGGCTTTTCCGCACTAGGTGCAGGTTTGACCTCTAAAACAGGCTGATCATTCGTTGTTGATGCATTATCCAGTTCAGAAAAACCTGGTAGGAAATATACATGGAAGGTGTAAGGGTGACTGATACATAAATAAAATACACTGTTTACCTTTCGATCTTGCATTCTGATGAGACCTAATGACCTTGACATAGTGACCTTTCTTTATTTCAACATATTTAGAGCCTGTTGGCTTACATGAGCAGAAATGAAGCAAGCAGAATGATCAGCTGACTGGAATCAAGGTCACTAATGTCAAGGTCATTATCCAGAAAAAACAGATCAAAGGTTAACTTTACACCATGCATGCCTATAGCCTTGACCCTTGCTTCTCTGGTATTGGGGATTGGGATTGAGGAGAGGGATAGGATTGGTGATGCAGTATGATGGGATCGGTGGTGCAATATGATGTGCATTACTATGGATTGGTGACGTAATGTGATGTAATTGGGGATGCAATATGATGGGATTGATGATGAAGTATGATGGTTTGGCGAGGCCATTGTGCAGTGGGAATTCCAATGAACATTTACATAAATCAGCATTGATTGACTGACATTCATCTTTACATTTTTCATTCTTCATAAAAGACATTTGAAAAGTCTTGAATAGATAAAGAAAATTGGAAAAAAATTATTAAAAAAGAGACCATTTCTAAAAATTATTGCAAAAATAGAACCAGCTCATAAAGAGCAATTTCTTCTTTTACCACAGTACTTTCACAGTACTGGTATTTTCAAAGCAACTCATTCAAAGGAGCAGTATGTCTTTATTACTGAAATAATTGAAATTGAAATAATTGTATAGATGAATATATAGTAGTAATTGAGAAGCAGTACAAATATTGATGAAAGAAGAATAAGATGATTATGAAGTATAATTTAGTATTTAATTAATAATTTCTGGTTAAATTAGGCTCCCTTAACCAATGATAATCATCAAGCTTTATTTAGGCTTATAGTGACATTAAACAGATCTTGCTATGCATAAATTAGTAAAACCTTTCAATTATAATTTAAACCCTTTTCCACATATGACAAATATGCAATAACCAATTTTGAAAACATCTTTCCAAAAATAATGAAATTCTCTATAAATGAAAGAATATTTATTGAATAAAGTCTAAAACATTGTAACAAAAGAAAAAGAATGCTCATTATGAGCGTTATCTCCTTTAGATCCTAAATCTGCAGCAGACGACTTTGAAAACTCCCTTTAAATGAAAGTCCAATCATTTTTTCAAAAAAGCCATCTGCTGCAGAGGCGTCAGAAAGCATCTATATGAGGGAAAGGGTTAAGAATATTATCCACAAATATGTTTGTTTGGTCATTGCAATCCAGTCTGAAATCTGCTGATGAAGCAGAATGTATTAAATCTCATGTGGTTTTTACAATTTATGTAATAAACTTTCATTAGCTGCATGTTATAAATTGAGCACTATCTGCAGGGATAAATAACCAACTTAATGCTCCTGTATTATCAAACCAGACACCCTAAAGCTTATCAGCACAGAAACATGGGCGTCTATGCATTTATCCATTTCCATGATATGATATTTTACATTTCACAGTTTCGAAGAAAACGTTTGAAGAAAAATTTGTAACGTTTTAGGAAATTGTGTGTATATTTTTTACCACAGAGCTGAAAGTGTTAAGAGAAAGAGGTAAAGGAATCAAGTTCTCCTTTGGCCACACTGTTTTAAATGTTGTGCCCTGCAAAACACATCTTATTTCATGCTCAGTACTAGGTAAAGGTTTTATGTGCTGCATATTCTCAAGATAAGGGAGCATTCAATATTTCTTTAATTTATAAAGTCAAGGGATGGAATTTTGCAAAAAAGTTTGCATTTAGAACTGTAAAGGCAAAATTGCTGTATGCATAGCAATTGAAATCTAAAATCTCTACTTGCAGGTGCAAATTATGATATGTTATGCCATATAGTTAAATAACTGACATACTTGCTGCTATGATCTGTACTTGAAAATATTTGATTAGAATTGTGTAAGAGCACTTCAACACTTCACACTAAGCAGTTTAGACTAGCAAACTCTTCATTTTCTGAGATTTAAGATTAAAATTTAAATGCATTCATTAAATGTTAATATTAGACTAAGAATTAGCAGTACCATTAACCCTTTCTTGCATACAACAATCAGCAGCAGACGACTTTAAACACATCTATGCATAAATATGAAAAAAAATCCATAAATGATAGTATAATAATTGAATCCAGTTGAAAACAGAGTAGCAAAAGGATACATTGCCTATCATGAGCAATTTCGCCTTTTTGCCAAATTTCCTAAAGTCGTCTGCTGCAGATGCGTCAAATGGCGTATATATGGAAAAGGGTTAATAGTTAGATATTCTCATTATTATGATCTATAAGTACCAGTTTAAAATTGTCATTTCTTATTCATCTTGAATTCAAACAGATAAATCAAGGAGTCCTACCCATTTGCTATTATTCCCAATGCGCACCCCATTGCTCTTACCTAATGACTTGTATATGTTGACAACATTACCCTATCCCACATACAACAAAACTGCAGCAGACAAATTTGAAACACAAACAATATGGAAAAGTTTAGTTGTTGAACCAAGTTGAAAACAGTGTTGCAAAGTTAGAAATTGTTCATTATGAGCTATTTCTTCTTTTACCGCACTGTTTTCAAATGTTGTCTGCTGCAGAAGTCAACGTGTGTCTAAATGTGGGTAAAGGTTTGACTACATGTATTAAAGTATTGTGTTATTCTAATATCTAAACTATTTTACAATGGTGATGGTTTTTAACAACTGAAACTAATTCATCATATATTCATAAAAAAAAAAATAAAAAAAAATTTTTAGGCTACAATTACAGCTTGTATAAGTTTGTTTTTTTAACTAATCTCAAAATAAATTAAATCAGAGAGAAATGTACTTTAAAGGTACAGAGGACATTGATGCATGCCAGAAACAGCAGATGATTTTTTGAAAATAGTGTTGTAAAAAGGAGATATGATAAAATGATAACAGATAAAATATATTAGGTCAATAGAATTAAAGGATACAGCCCACTTCGAAATGGACCAGTTTGTCATTCCCGGCTATTTTACATAAATATTTAAGATGAACTTAACATTCTCTCGGCCTAGTATTTAAAATCACAGTCATGACTTTCATGGATCAACTAGTTTTGTTTACTGTTTGGCATAAATATAAAGATTAATCCTTTTTTCACTGAAATTTAAATATGCCCTCACAGCAGGTAGCTGGGATACAGCTGACTTTGGCATTCCAGTAACACTGGGCATCTTTACAAAATATAATCCATGGATCAATTTAACCCCTTCCCACCTGTCAAGGCATTTTGACACTTCTGTAGAAGAGGCTTTTGAAAACATTGAAGTAAAAGGAACTCGACAGAGCAATTTCTCCATTTGCCATATGTTTTCACCTTTTTTCTATAATAAAACTTTTGCTGCCGATTCGTTGTTTGTGGAAAAGGGTTAAGGTAATATATATATATATATAATATCTTATTTACCTCAATCCATCATGCAGATGAATTTTAAAGAAAAAAGTAGCGTGGGAAAAAAAGGAGAAATTGCTCATTAATTAAGACTTTGTTCCCCATTTTGCCAATTTATCTGCTATCTGCTGTAGATGCCCCACCAGCAAGGGTTAAGTAAAGATCATGATCACACTTTTAGAAAAATGTCACAATTCAAAAGTGAGTGAAAGAATGACAGACAGAAGACGGACAGGTGAAAATGTCTTAAGGTTGGGTCTTTTTTTGGGGGGTAAATCATCAATTAAATTAAGTTACTTATATGTTTAACTCGCTGTAGAAAGAAATATTACAACATCATAAAAAGTGTGTGTTCATTCAATTCAGACATAACTCAAGATTTGAACAAGTGAGAAAATAGTCAATGCTCAGACAGAAAAAACTCAAGCCATGTGAAATAACCCTATCCCACATGCAGACACAAATTTGATGTGTTTGCAGGAGATAAACATTTGAAAACATTGTGTGAAAAGGACAAATTGCTCATGATTAGCAATTTCTCCTTTTTCCCACAATGTTTTCAACTCTATTCAATAATTATACTTTTATTTATAGAGACTTTCCGTAGTATTACAATTATGCTTTAAAAGCTGTCTGCTGTAGATATGGTGTATGTGGGAAAGGGATAA
This sequence comes from Serripes groenlandicus, assembly GCA_031761405.1. Classification (NCBI taxonomy): domain Eukaryota; kingdom Metazoa; phylum Mollusca; class Bivalvia; order Cardiida; family Cardiidae; genus Serripes; species Serripes groenlandicus. Next base: position 120,310,965 of record JASEVX010000002.1, read on the forward strand.
GCAAATGATTTCACCAATACAATGATTGAGGCGGAAGGTCAGATTTGGAGAAGGTCAAGGTCATACTGAGGTCAAGAGGGTCAAATGGCACAGGCATGCTCAATCACAATATCATATTGTGAAGGAAGTAAAATAAATAAAAGATGAAAATTACAGACTAACGAAGATAAAACAATGATAAGCCATTGCCAAATTAAATAAGAAAACCTTTAACTAAGACTTGAAGCAAACAAAGTAAAATCCTATCCTTTTACCGAAGGTTTATCAATTTAATAAATTATTTAAAATAGTTAAACTGTGTGATTTCAATGCTAAACTAAATTAAAGAAAACTAGTCTAAAATAAGAACTAGTGTATTTATATGTGGATAAATTACACTACAGTTTATATAATTTATGAATATTTTATCATTATAGATTAAAGTCCTAATATTGATTCAATGTCAATGCCTCAACTAACCATTCTGTGTATCGAGTGAATCGGACTGGGTTTGTGTCCGATTACAATCACAAGTACAGTCTGAGCAATCTGTTTTTTTATCTGTGACGGGACGCACTGTTGTGGTTGATATAGTAGTCATCGTGCCTAACGTAGAAGTACAACATATAGAAAACTGAACTAAATGTATATGAGACACAAGGATACAAAATAATAATCAAGCTACAGAAAATCAACACCATAAACCAAAGATTTTTTTTCATATAAATTGTACATTTTCAATAGAAGCACCTCTAGCATTCCGCGAGTAATTGCTAAATTAATCTTTAATTACTCAATGAATTTTTCCGTGGACATACATTCTTCTGATGAGATTGTAGATATGCACAGATTTGTCTAGAATTAATTGTGGTATTGCAATACTGCAGATTTAATAACTGGTCAAGTATTGACCTAATGCAAAAGGGATTAAAAACCCAAATTATCATTTTGGTTTGATCAGCTGCATAAAATATAGCAACTTTAACAATATAAACACACACAGTTACAGTAATTAAACAATCTTAATCTTGGCATGTTGAGATACTTTGTAGTTCTGAAAAAAGATAATCATTCTATATTTCATACAGACTGGATTCTAATTTGAGAACATTAATGATAACCTTAACCCCCTTTTTCTCACTAGCACTTATGTTGATGCTTCTGCAGTAGACAAGTTTGGATAAAAACATTGTGGGAAAAGGAGAAATTTATAGTAATCAGTAAATTTCCAATATTATTGATTAGATGTTTTCAATGTAGTCTGCTGCAGATTTGCCGGATGTGGGAAAGGGTTAAATCACCATCACTTATCTCTTTGAGGAGCGTATATCATGTTTGCAGCCAATACATTGGATATAGCAATAGACAGCAGAGAAGAGTGAAAATAGATACAAGTATACAACATGTATTCTATCACAATGGTGGTTCACAGACAGAATACACATACTGGATAACAAAGTGTTTCTGAAAAAATTGAGTACAATATTCACATACAACAAAACTGCAGTTTCGACATTGAAAATGTCTACTTTAAGTATGGAAAATCTGTTATCATTACTGAAAACAGTTGAAAAATTGTGGTAAAAGGAGAAATTGCTCATTTTGAGCAATTTCTCCATTTGTCATGATGTTTACAGTCGTCCGCTGCAGATGCGTCAAAATGCGTCTATAGTTGGGAAAGGGTTAAAATAATTATCATTTACGCCCTTAACAAAATTAAGGATTACCAGATTCATAATGAAATTAATTAAATTTTTCAAGCTATACTCCACTGCCTTGATACAGACATCTATTGACGCCTCTGCAGTAGATTAATATTTCCACAAATATTTTCCCAAGTATGCTGCAATATGGCGTCAGAAGATATCTGTATAAGAAATTTGACAAGCAAATTTAACCCTTTCCCTCATATAGACGCTTTCTGACGCCTCTGCAGCAGACGGCTTTTTGAAAACATAGTGACAAAAGAAGAAATTGCACAAAACGTGCAATTTCTCCTTTTGCCACAATGTTTTCCACTTTTAGTCATGGGTTTATCCATTCAATTATAGAGATTTTCTATTTTTTGACAAAATATGTTTAAAGTCGTCTGCTGCAGAATTGTCGTATGAGGGAAAAGGTTAAGGAGGGCTAAGCATAGTTCACCATGCTACCCATACAACAGCTCAATTATAGAGACTGAAGAGAGAGTTTACATAAAAAGTAAAAAAAAAATCTGATCCGAGTCTTTACCTTGTTTACCCCCACCTGGACATGATAATCCATCTCCTGTGGCTATATTCTGTATCCTGAAATAGTAAAGAATAATTGTCCATGTTTAGCCCTTTCCCATGTACAAGACTTGGAAAACATCTTGACTAAAATATGAAAATCTTCTATTTATAATGAAAGTAAAACTGTAAAACTGTTGATTAGAGATGAAAACATTGTAGCGAAATGAGAAATTGCTCAATATGAGCAATTTCACTTTGTGCCACTATGTTCATTATGAATTTGCTTATTATGAGTAATTTTTCCTTTGCCACAAAGTTTTATATTTGAATAAAGTTGAAACATTGCGACAGAAGGAGAGAACTACTCATTAAAAGCAATTACTCCTTTTGCCACAATGTTTCCACAAAGTCGTTTGCTGTAGAGGTGTCAAAATGCATCTGTAAGTGGGAGAGGATTAATCTAGAGCAAATGATTCCCCAGTTAAAGTGGCTTTATGCAAACATAGTGACAAAAGAAGAAATTGCTCAAATGAGCAATTTCTCCTTTTGCCACAATGTTTTCCACTTTTAGTCATTGATTATCCATTCAATTAAAGAGATTTTCCATTATTTGACAAAATATGTTCAAAGTCGTCTGCTGCAGAATTGTCGTATGAGGGAAAGGGTTAAAGTCTTAAAGAATTATCTCAGTTATCTCCCTTAGACTATAAATCTTCTCCATTTGTCGACAACGTAATAGACTGTTGAAAAAAGCCAGATTAACAGACTCCACAATAAGCTAACTCTTGGCAACCCTTGATATTAACTCTTTCTCGCATACAACGAATCTGCAGCAGACCACTTTGAAAACATCTAGGAAAATCCCTATCAATGTAGTGTAATAATCAAAAATATTTGAAAACATTGTGGCAAAAGAAGAAAAATTGCTCATGATGAGCCACATTCTGTTCAAAAGTCGTCTGCTGCAGATGCCTCAGAATGTGTCTGCAAATGGGAAAGGATTGAACATTTAGGAAAAAGCAAACAGTGCTGACTGTCAAAACAAAGCAATATCTACATTGCCAATTAAATACTTGTACTATCTAGCATGTTAAAAGATAAGGAAATAAGTTAAATATATTTTGCATTGTACATTAGATTTCATCGAAATTTGACCCACTGAAAGCATTAAGGGGATGATGTCCTAACAGCTGCTTTATATAACTCCTAAGCTATGAACCATGATATTTCATTGTGTGTCAGCAGGTTTTTTCTGTGCCCTTTGGTTTTACTTTCCTCCATTATGTTTATTAACATATTCAAACAGAGGCTGTGGTGAATTAAGCAGAGGTTTCTTATCATATTTACTTTCAACCGAAATTGTGTCACTGAATTATGTAAAGTACATTTATCTGGCATCCAATGCTAAACAGACAAGCATTTTATTCAATCTAATGATTTCATCAACTTTGTATTTTGAAACGATTAATTGAATTTCATGGAAAAGGTAGACAATATATTTGATTTCCCTTTTGGGCCAGCCGTGATATCTCAAAAACTGGGGCATCATGTTTTTTTTTGCAAATCGTAACTAAATATACCAGCAACGTTTTTATGTCATTTGCCTTATTTACAGGTCAAGCTTCAGAAACTGTAAGGTTTATGTTATTCCAGATCAATTTAATTTTCATACCAAGTTTTCGTGACTTCATTCCCTGTAGCCATATTGCGGAGCAGCTTAGCAAATTTCTGTGCAATATGATTGTTTAATATAGACCTAATAATTTCATCAGTAATACGCAATAGGCTAAAGGGTCATAGCAGAGGCTTGACTGAGAACACTTGGGAAGTGTTTGGGAGCTTATAAACAATCTAAATACAGCTTAGCTTTCATTTACTTTAACCAGGTAATTTCCCCTGCCGAAGATAGATACAGTGTTTTTTTATCTACTACAGTACATATGGTTTATCTATAGTTACTACAGCATGGTCCTAACATGCATAAATGGGCTGCACTTCAGGAAAGTTAACCCTTTCCCACTTGCAGACACATTTTGATGCATCTTCAGCAGATGGCTTTTGAAAACATTGCGGCACAAGGAGAAATTGCTCACAGAGTAATTTTTCCTTTTGCCACAATATTCTCGGCCGCTTTATTCTTTTGCAGCACTGTTTAAAAGCCTTCAGCTGCCCCGGCAGCTCAGTTGGTAGTGATGTGGGCTGACAAGCCAGGGGGTGCGAGTTTGAACCCTTGCTCGGCCAACATTCTTTCCGATGTTTGACAAAAGCCACAGTTACAAAGTAGCCAGTTGCTTGGAAGGTATGTTGCATTGAGTCGGTAAACTGGCAGCCGTGATATGATTGAAAAATTGTTTGAAAATGGTGATAAACCCCCCAATTATTCAATCTTCTGCTGCAGATGTGTTTGCATGTGGGAAAGGGTGCTCCTATCCCTCCATGGGTTTGTCTTTCACTATTCACACTTGAGAACTTTTTTCAATGAGGCGGATGAGTATTACGTTTCTAACAAACATAATGGAAGGTGGAAATTAGTTATTTGTGAACCTGCCAAGAATTATTCATTTGTAAAAAGGCAGGGCACAGCCCTACATTATTCATAACTTACACCTCTGCTACGTGCATCCCTAATAAATGTTTGCAGTCATTTCTTGACCCTTTCCAACATGCAGATGCATCTTGATTCATCTACTGCCATGCACCTGCAGCATATACATCTTTTGAAATCCTTGAAAAAGGTATAATTTGCTTGTACACTCGTATTTTAGTGATTAAAGTTGAACATTTTGCAGAATCACTTACCCTCTAGAATAGTGAGTTCCACAATAGTTGGTTTGCCATGAACAATATGGGTCTTGTAACGCAACGCAATCACTGAAATACAGAATAAAGATTGTTGATTTAACCCTTTCCCTACTATAGACGCTTTCTGACGCCTCTGCAGCAGACGGCTTTTTGAAAACATAGTGACAAAAGAAGAAATTGCTCAGAACGTGCAATTTCTCCTTTTGCCACAATGTTTTCCACTTTTAGTCATAGGTTATCCATTAAATTATAGAGATTTTCCATTTCTTGACTAAATATGTTCAAAGTCGTCTGCTGCAGAATTGTCGCATGAGGGAAAGGGTTAACCCTTTCCCTACTAAAGACACATTTGGACACATCTACAGTACACTTATATTGGCAACTTTGTGGCAAAAGGAGAAATTCCTCATGGTGAGCACCTTTTTCTTTTACCACAATGTATTCAACTCTTTTCAATAATAATACTTTCCATAATTTTGACAAAATATTTTCAAAGTCACCTTCTACAGGTTTGTTGTATGTGGGAAAGAGTTAAAAGATAATACGTGAGAAAAATGTTTTCCCAAAATAGCTAGCATAAAGGTATTGCCGAATCCTCACTTGTCCAATCATTTTCTCTTCATGAGCCCTTTCCCACATGTAGAAGACGCTTTTTGACACCTCTGTAGCAGACGACTTTGAAAACATAGTGGCAAAAAGAGAAATTGCTCGTAATGAGCAATTTCTCCATTTTCCACTATATTTTCAGCTCTGTTTCTATATTTTTGACTAGATATTTTCAAAGTCGTCTGCTGTAGATTTGTTAAATGAGGGAAAGAGTTATTGGGGGAAGTTGAGCAAATTTAATCAGAGACTGCAATTGTATGCAAATTATTATTTCACAATAACTTCAAATTGTTTGACAGTACATTTGTATTACAGACTGATTACTGGCTATAGAGCAAATGGATCAAATTTGCTGATTTCTATCTTCATTAGGACATGTGTTTTGACTCTCTCATAGTTGATAAGAAATATAGTTATTGTTGGAGAAGAAGTAGCATTATTTCTACCGTCTGAACCTTTTATTTACGTAGCAAATAAGATCAAACAGTATAATCTTCGCACTTCTGGTTCTTGTGAAACCTTTCTCACATACAACAAATCTTCAGCAGACAACTTTGAAAACATCGCTTCCAAACAATCAGAAGAACTCCATAAACCAAAGTATGAATACTGAATATGTTTGAAAATATTGTGGCAAAAAGCAGAACTTGCATATTTAGTAATTTCACATTTTCCCACGATGATTCACAAGTCATCTGCTGTAAAACCGTCAAAATTCATAAAATTTCTTACTGGGCGATATATATATAGGTCAATGGGGCTGGTACTTTTCAAGATTGCTTATGAAGGAGAAGAGACGTTAAAACAGAAGTTCTAAAGGATTTATATTTGCACAAGACGTCTGCCATGACGATAGATTTACAGAGCCAAACATTGCAGGCTATATCACATTACGACCTTACGTCTATTCCTGCCGATTTAAATAATAGACAGATATTCTACCCTCGAATGGACAATAAAAGAACAGTCCGAGTGTGCAATCAAATGATCATAGACGACACCAAACACTTCACACATGTCAGGGTAGATGTTTGTCCCCTCCGCGTGACAAAAAGGGGTCGTAGTGGTCTTCCTCTTAACTTAACCCTTTCCCACTTAAAGACGCTTTCTGACACCTCTGCAGCAGACAACTTTTGAAAACAAAATTTTTTTGCTCATGATGCGCAATTTCTCCTTTTGTCACCATGTTTTCAACTATCAAATATTTAAACTGTTATTTATAGAAATTTTCATATCTATGCCTAGATGTGTTCAAAGTCGTCTGCTGCAGATTTATTGTATGTGGGAAAGAGATAACCAATTACCTAATTTTATTATATTTTACAAAGCTATCTGCTTTGTTAGCATCTGACGAATTAACAAATTAACGTTTAAATTAACACTTTTTTAATTAGACCACATCTGTAGCAGGTAACTTTGACTCAGTCATATGAATAATCATTATAAGAAATTGATCTTGACAAAAGAAGCAATAGCTCAATAAGCAACTTCTCCTTTTACCACAATGTTTTCAACTCTTTTAAATAAACATATTTCTGACAAGATGATTTCAAGGTTTTTTTTTTTATCTTAGCCTATTTGCTGCAGAGTTGTTGTATGTGGGAAAGGGTTAAGCAAACAGACAAGCTAAAAACAAATTATGCACTTACTGCATATCAATTTGAAACCATTTATATGAGGAAACCAAATATTAGCGAAAGCTCTGATTTATAAACAGGCCCAATGTTTATGGATTATTGGTGTAAGGTAATCTAGTTTCAAAAGATTTTAATGTTCTCTCTGATTATAGGTCATGCAGACATGCAGCGTTTTTTGCAGTAAATAGATCATATTTCTGCTCAGACCTATAAACAAGAATCACAAAAAGATTAAAAAAAAGTTTGTTAGTTCTTAACATGATTTCTAATTTCATTTCATCTACAGCAGACTACTTTGAAAACATTCAAAACAAATATGAAAAGCCTCTATTCTATAACTGAAGGTATATCTATTGTAAAAAGACAAAAAAAAGATGTTGACAAGAGTAGAAATTCATCATTATGAACAATTACTCCTTATGGCACAATATTTCCAAAAGTCATCGGCTGAAAATCAATGAGGTAAAATATGACTGCCTGTGGGAAATAGTTGAATGTTCTTTTTATCACCACAGAAAAAATAAATCAAAAGAAACACCAGATCCCATTAGTCAATTAACCCTTTCCCTCATATAGACGCGTTCTGACGCCTCTGCAGCAGAGGGCTTTTTGAAAACATAGTGACAAAAGAAGAAATTGCACAAAACGTGCAATTTCTCCTTTTGTCACAATGTTTTCCACTTTTAGTCATAGGTTATCCATTCAATTATGGAGATTTTCTATTTTGTGACAAAATATGTTCAAAGTCGTCTGCTGCAGAATTGCCGTATGAGGGAAAGGGTTAACACCTAAGGTCCAAAGTTATTCAATCTTTCTTCCTTACCCGCATTGTTTCTGCCTGGTACAGCGGTACAATGGAATGGAGACAATGCTTTCTTTGGAGACGACGATGATCTTATCGTCTGTCCCGTATTTAAAGATGCGCAGTTCTTTCACCGTCTCGTGCCTTCCCAGGACCTGCATTTCCTCTATCACAACAGTCTTTACTTTACCATCTCTACCAACATTCACAGACTTGATCACTTTCCCATCAGCTGTAATAAAGTAAATGTAAATAAGTGAATTTCTGAGCTCTAGAAAAGGGATACATGACATGTTCTAACAGCCTTATATGACTATCAAACTCTATGTTGTTAGTACTCAAAGGAATCGTCTCGCTAATATGATTCTTTCAAGCACCCAGACACCTCTGCATTGGAAGACATTTGAAAACACTGTGGAAAAAGAGAGATATATACTCATGTTTTCACAATCTTTTCAACTGATTACCAAATTCATGCTTTCGGTATAATACCGAGATGGTTTTGCCTTATTTTTCACAGATGTTTTCTAAACGTTGTCTTAACCCTTTCCCACATAAAACAAATCTGCAGCAGACGACTTTAAAAACCCATATATATGAAAAATCTCCATAAGTGAGAGTTTTTAGTATTAAATACAGTTGAAAGAATTGTGGCAAAAGGAGAAATTGGTAGTTTTGATCAATTTCTTCTTTTGCTACAATTTCTTTCAAAAGTCGTCGGCTGCAAATGTTTTAAAATTCGTCTACAAGTGGGAAAGGGTTAATAAGAAAATTATCATGTAGACAGTAAAGATGAATAGCTGTGTCATTTTTTGTGTGGTAAAGTCATATGTTTATGATGGCATATGAAATTCAACCACAAAAGTTTTTTTTTTATGCAGGTGTATTTCAGGTAAGAAAGCAAGACACACACTTCATGTGCACAACCATTTTCTTTAATAACCATGTTTAACCCTTATCTCAAATACAACAATTCTGCTGCAGACAACTTTTAAAACATATTTCGGCAAAAATACAGAATATTCCTACAAATGAATTTAACGTACATCATAGAATTTGAAACATTGCATCGAAAGGAGAAAAATTATTAATGTTCATCACAAGCAATTTTTGGTTGCTTCCATTTCTTTTAGAAATTATTTGATGCAAGATGATTTTGCAAGTGGGAAAGGGTAGAGTATCCCTGCATCCACTAATATTTCAATTTCATTGGCTGTTAAACTGATCAGTTAAGATTTAATGGTCCAATAACATTTCTATATGGTCGACTCGCATGTGTGTGAATTTATCTCCGATTTACCTCTGTTATATTACTTAAATTATATTTAAACCTTTCTCACAGACGGACGCATATTGATTCATCTGCAAAGTGATGACTTTTGAAAACACCATGGCAAACGGAAAAAATGCTCAATATGAGTAATTTTCTCCTTTTGCCACTATCTTTTTAACTCTTTTCAATAAATTAACTTTTATGCTTAGAGTGTCAATGTTTCAGCCAAGATGTTTTTAAAGTCGTCAGCTTCTGGCTTGTTGTACTTGGGAAAGGGTTGAATAAGGGTAATTAAAGTTAGCTCAAATTATATTGCTTTTTCCCCTAGTGTAAGGCACTTTCTATGTTATTCACTTTGTAAAAAAATCCGTAACTAGATAATGAAATATTTCTAGCAATCACAATGATGTGTTCTGGCCAAATTTTCAACATATTAACTCTTTCCCACATATAGACACATTTTGATGCCTCTGCAGCAGACAACTTTTGAAAACATTGTGACAAAAGAAAATATTGTACATGATGATTCTCCGCCAAATTTTTCAAGTTTTTATTAAAGATACAAGTTGAATCTTGAGCCCTTTCTATTTTAAGATTATTGTTTTCAAGGAATGCATTTTTTAAGTGTCTTTTTAATTTGTGAGAAATACTTATGTGCACTATTTACCAATGTGGCAAAGTGTTAGCAGCGATAACCCTTTCCCTCATATAGACGCTTTCTGATGCCTCTGCAGCAGACAGCTTTTTGAAAACAGTGACAAAAGAAGAAATTGCTCAAAACAAGCAATTTCTCTTTTTGCCACAATGTTTTCAACTTTTCGTCATAGGTTATCCAATCAACTAAAGAGATTTTCTATTTTTTGACAAAATATGTTCAAAGTCGTCTGCTGCAGAATTGTCGTATGAGGGAAAGTGTTAACAGTGTTAACAGCGCAGTAATAAACTCAAGTTCATGGTGAAAACTCTTCACTAATCACACGATGTAAGTTTTATGACCAATTATACTGTAAAACAATCGGTATCAATTATACTTACTTGTTCCCACGAAGATTACATCATAATACATATGGTCCCCAGCAAGCACTTGCCAGTCTACTGCAACTGCTGAAAACCGGCCCCTGTAAAAGAAAAATACGACACTATCAAAGCATTATGTTACTAATCAACGTGACATTAATGGCTTAAAAGTTTTTTACCAAACATTTTGTTCCTTTTGAAAACATTTGTCTTTCCTTTCATTCAATTTCAGAGTCAAAAACAGCATATCAGATGATATTAGTTAATAAATTCCAACATACAGACGCTTCTGCAACAGACAACCTTTGAATACATGGCAAAGAGGAGAAATTGCAAATTATAAGCAGTTTCTCGTTTTGCCACAATGTTTTCATTGTCAATACGTGTCGAAGTGGGAAAGGGTTGAAATAAGCTGTTGCTTCCAGTCTTCAGTGCTTTAAACCCTTCAATTTAGACGCTGCCCTTAAGCCACACCGTATAAGCTTCTTATAATATGATCTGAACTCTTTCAAATACACACAACACATTTGGACGCATCTGCAGAAGACCATCTTTGAAAACATTGTGGCAAAAGGAGAGAAATTACTCATAATGAGCAATTTTATCTTATGCCACAATGTTTTTAACTTGATTCAATATCATGCTTTCGTTTTCCATAATTTTGACCAGATGTTCTGAAAGTCAGTTGTCTTTTGCAGATGTGTTGTTTGTGGACAAGGTTAACAAAACCTGAGCTTTTTCGTCAGTTTACAAATTCCCTGACAGCTAGCTCTGCTGCTGTCTTTTATTCTGTTATAAGCTTTATTACACTGTGCAGAATGACTTTAACCCTTTCCCTCATATAGACGCTTTCTGACGCCTCTGCAGCAGACAGCTTTTTGAAAACATAGTGACAAAAGAAGAAATTGCACAAAACGTGCAATTTCTCCTTTTGCCACAATGTTTTCCACTTTAAGTCCTATGTTATCCATTCAATTATTGAGATTTTCCAGTTTTTGACAAAATATCGTCTGCTGCAGAATTGTCGTATGAGGGAAAGGGTTAATAAATAGTAGAACTTCAACTATTTACATGACATGATACTTTCAGACTCATCTGCTGTAAATTTAAAATCTGATGAAAATGATGCAGTCTAAAGGCATATCGAGGGCTTGGCGTGAAATGGTTGTAACTAAAATTGGTATTTCTTTTACTAAGGTTAATCACCTCACCATAAAGTCTTTATAAGCGTTAAATCATTTTTCTTGGTAAACTATGGAAATTTAGGTGCCATTGCTCCATTGCTCGTTCTGAGCAATGGCACCTAAATTTGCATTGTTTACAAAGGGGTAAAAATTGCCCCTAAACCAGGGTTTTAAAAATAGGTTTTTAGTTACAACTGAAGGAATTGAACATTTGGAGCAATGACTCCCTTTTTCAACAATGTTTTCAAACAAGTCATGTTGAAGAGTCATCAAATGTTGTTTGTATCAGAGAAAGGCTAAAGGATTATTAAAATAAAATTTAAAATAATTTTTTTTGTATGCCTTTCTATATCAATACAAAATGCTTTGACCTTGACATTTCGTTTCAACAGACAACAAACAGCCTATTCAGCATAAACCTGTTTTTTCAACAAATACAAATCTAACACTTGTTATCTCTTTTTACACTTGTTTATTGAGACGCATTTGAATGCATGAAGATTTCTTAAAGGTATTATAATATAAAAGAAGGCAGAATCAGGGTTTGAAAGAAGCAGACATTATTGTTTAATGGGCATTGAGTGATATATGCCAACTGAGCTTACAGTGTTTGGGTATATTTCTTTCTATCAAAATCAGTAAATTTCTTTGTGAACATTTATGTTTTTAGTGAAAGACTGATGGTCCTTTCATGAATTCACAATAATAATGTGTAATTCAATGGAAAATGCAGACTTTTATCCAAATCTCATTGGTAAACATTGGTAAACATATATCTAACTCTTTCCCAAATTCAGACGCATCTGCAGCAGACCACATTTAAAAGCATTGTGGTAGACAGATAAACATCTCATTTTAACCCTTTCCCTCATATAGACGCTTTCTGACGCCTCTGCAGCAGGCGGCTTTTTGCAAACATAGTGACAAAAGAAGAAATTGCACAAAACGTGCAATTTCTCCTTTTGACACAATGTTTTCCACTTTTCGTCATAGGTTATCCATTCAATTATGGAGATTTTCTATGTTTTGACAAAATACGTTCAAAGTCGTCTGCTGCAGAATTGTCGTATGAGGGCAAGGGTTAAGCAATGCCTCCCTCCATCAAAATGCTTTTGACTCCATTCAATAGTCATACTTTCCTATATTGAGACTTTTCACTTTTGTTCCATGATATATTCACAAACATTTGCTGCAGAGTTAATGCACATCATTGCATGCAACAATAAATATCCAATGGACGGATACATTTGTATAAATTCATCATTATTTCTTCGCGACTATCAATTGTATTAATAGATTTTGACAACTCTGCAGTATATGATCTAAACAAGGAGAAATTGTTCAGAATGTTTGTACCAGCTAAGAAAACCTTGTATCACTTTTATTGATTGATGTTTTGACCTTTTCCAACAAATCTGTAGCAGATGACTTGGAAACAATTAGGTAAAAAGTGAAATTAAATTAAAAAAAAGATTGTGGCAATTTGTTTTCAAAAGTCACCTGCTTCAAACATGTCTAAATGCGTCTGCATGTTGGAAAGGGTTAACCCTTTCTTTCCCTCACACAACAAATCTGCAGCAGACGACTTTGAAATCATACCCAAAAGAAATTCGAAACTCCCTTTAAATGAAAGTACAATAATTGAATAGAGTTGAAAACATGGTGACAAAAGGAGAAATTGCTCATTTTAACCAATTTCTTCTTTTTTCAACATGTTTTCAATAAGCTGTCTGCTGCAGAGGCGTCAGAAATTGTCTATATGAGGGAAAGATTTAAGTAAATGAGAAACAACTGCCATCAGAAATTTCCGCTCACATGGGCAGAAATAATGAAGGCAAATTACGAAATATAGTGAGAAATTGAAAACACCACCTCAATCACCTTGTAACGAAAATATGGTAACCACAACAACGTGTTGGAACACGACTTTGGTCTATATTTAGCTCTACAGCAGACACAATTTCATCCTGGACAAGTTTCTTGAAACAAATGTATTAACCCTTTTCCCTCATACGACAATTCTGCAGCAGACGACTTTGAACGTATTTTGTCAAAAAATGGAAAATCTCCATAATTGAATGGATAACCTATGACAAAAAGGGGAAAACATTGTGGCAAAAGGAGAAATTGCACGTTCTGTGCAATTTCTTCTTTTGTCACTATGTTTTCAAAAAGCCGTCTGCTGCAGAGGCGTCAGAAAGCGTCTATATGAGGGAAAGGGTTAAAACACTTTCCAACATGCAACAAATCTGCAGCTGATGAATTTGAAAATGTCTACACAAAAACTAGGAAAATCTCAATCAATGAAGGTATAATTACTAAAAAAAGAAGTTAAAACATTGTTGTAAAAGTTGAAATTGCTCATAAAGAGCAATTTCTTCACTTGCTACGATATTTTCAACATTTGTCTGCCGCAGAGGCATAAGAAAGAGTCTGGAAGTGGGGACCCTTTTATGTGGTGACCAAATCTAAAGAGGATCGATACTGTTGTATAGTTTTAAACAAAAAGATCAAGTTGAGTTTGTAGTTTGGGTAATAGCCAGTACTGGTAATAACCAGTACTAACGTCTAGTGAGGTGAGAGGGCCATAAATTTGAGATATGTTTCTAAACCAAGGGTTTTAACCCTCCCTTTCCCACATACAACAAATCTGCAGTAGAAACTTAGGTAGAAATATGGCAAATCTCTTTAAATGAAGATATATTTTTAATGACTTTTCATGATTGAATTTGAAAACATTGTGCCAAAAGTAGAAATTGCTTTTAATTAAATAGGCATCGTGCTGCAGTACATCTCAAGTTTGAAAGGGTTGAAGAGAGAACAAAACTATAATCTCATACATTTTAATAGTGCAATAAATCAAAATAATGTGTAATGTACATTACTTATCATATTTTATGGTCGAGTCTTGTCTACTGTGAACTGTTTTACCCCTTGGTGAAATTTGGACATATTAGACTGAACCCTCTCACAATAGCAGACGCATTTTATAAGCATCAGATGACTATTAAAAAACTTTGTGCATATTCTCCTTTTGCCACAATGTTTCAACTCCGTTCAATAATTGTACTTTCATTAACATTAAAAAATATTGACAAAATGTTTTCAGTTGTAATTGCAGCAGATTTGTTGGTATGTGGGAACAGGTTAATTAAAGAACTTATCCATAGAAAGGCTGTGTTCATTTCACCTTTCATCAAAATAATACAAGAAAGACACAAGTTTTCCAAAAATGATCATGACTTGTGTCACTTGGCAATAAGCCATTAGACAAGCATGAAGGATACACATGAGAAGTGATCCCTATGATTGTGTCACCCTGCAAACCAAGACATCACAAATAAATGGGTCAAGAATCATAAACATATAGGTATAAGTTAAAGAAATTGTAGGAGCTTACTAGACAAATGCATCATCTGTACTTGAAACCCTTGCCCACATGCAAAAACATTTTGACGCATCTGCAGCAGATGAATTTTGGAAAATATTATGACAAAATGTTTTCAAATTTCGTCTGCTGCTGAGTTGTCTGAAAAGGTAGTATGGAGTTAGTTTATTTATAAGTGCGTCTAAACAATTAATATTTAACTTTCAACGGGCAGACAGCTAGGGGTTTTTGGCATTAGAAAGATCGGCCACAGCTCTAGATCTTGCCGACGTATTTTAACGTATCTGAAGCAGACACTTTTTTTAAAAAACATTGTGGCAAACGGAGAAATTGCCCATGACAATACAATATAATATATACTTTCAATTATAGCATATTCCATACTTATGACTAGATGTTTTCGAAGTAGTCTCATACTATTTGTTGCATGTGGGGAAGTGTAAAATAATTTTGAAGCAGACAACTTTTGAAAACATTTTGATTAATGGAAAAGTGCCAATAAATATAATAGAAGTAGAGATCAATTTATTTTATTTATTTTTCAGAAACTTTGAAATAACAGGTAGGGTTGAATATAGAAAAGCGTATCATTACTAAAGTCTCAAAATGCAATTGGCACTTAATTAAATATGATGATAAAAGAATAAAGATTCCAGAAATGTGTTTGATAAAACTGAAAGAGAAGAGAAATATCATAAACATTTTCCCACATATAATCTGCATTTACACACATCTGCAGCAGATGACTTCAGGATGTGCAATTTCTCCTTATGCCACAATATTTTCAATACTTTTGTTTATAAAGATTTTCCAATTTTTGTTTGCCTCGATGCTTTCAAAGTTATCTGCAAATTTGCAAATTTATTGTATGTGGGACAGATTTAAAACAATGCTGGTAAAGGATAATTAGTAGCTTCTATTGAGCAATTATTCATTTAACCACAATAATTTAAAAATTTGTCCGCTGCAAAGGCAATAAAGGTCCCTATATCCGGAAAAGATTTAATCTTTCTCAATCGCATATGAAGAAAAAAAACCAGTATCTTAATTTCAAGTTCATCATTATTCATTCTTTGCGCAATTTGAATACAGACTGTTTCAATTTTCAGCAAATACAAAGAGACCCATGAAGAGATAATTAACCCAGTGAGGTAATTTGCATTGATATAAAATCTTATCTCTTTATAATTATACTGAAAATAACTTGATGCACAATGCACTTGTTTTTATGGTAAACTCAAATTTCTTTTTATAGCACAACATGTCAGGGAAAAAAAGTTCCACATCATAGCTTGGAAAATGCATATTACAAACTCTTTTAGTATCTGAAACGTTTCTCACATCTTACAAATTTTGAAAACATCTAAGCGAAAAAATGGACAATATATCTACAATTTAACCCTTTCCCTCATACGACAATTCTGCAGAGTTAAACATTGAATGCCTTTCTTCTTTTCATAAGTCTTCTGTTGCAGATGCGGCATAATGTGTCTGCATGTGGGTTAAAAAGGGTTGAAAGTGTTGACAACAACATGACAGGTTCTATTCAAACATGGGAGACCAAAAAACCCTGAAAAAAACCCAACTTGTATTTGTAACAGACAGTAGATTGTGACATGTTCTTTATCTCTTTCCATGACCTTTTCATCTCAATCCTGTATAACTGTTTACATGATAATTTTGCATTGAGAGCCGGCTGCAAGCTTAGAAAATATCTGAAGAAAAAGGGCTAAATCGCAATAAAGATGGATACATGCTTTTCGTTTCAAGATGGAATAGGAGAAAATATGCATACATATTTAGTGCAATTTCTTCCTATTCTCACAATGTCTTTTCCTGAATCTTATTTGCTGTATAGGCTCCAAAATGTATCTGTTTCAGTGAAAGGGTAGAGCAAAAACAATCCATGCCAACATCTGTGAAGACAAGATGTAATATACCCTTACTACAGCTGCTGTAGGAGATTGTTTTTAATTCATTGTAATAAGTTACAGCTTTTTTTTGTCTTTTATCATGGGATTATAACCTTCTCTGCCCACATACAACAAATCTGCAATTTTTGAATGCATTCCTCTTTTTGCCAAAATGTTTTCAAAAACTAATAATGCAGATTCTTATCAATAATTAAATTTTCTTTAATTATCGATCTACTATTACCTACTTTTCCAATACTGTAAATTCAACAGTATTACACCCAAAGGTCAGACTAAGGTAGTTTCAAAGGAAAGTACTGAAGATGATTAAGCAAGAAATAAAAAGTGGGACAAAATTGGTCCATTTTATCTAAAAAACATTTCAATGAAGTGATGTTTATCAGAAGTTTGGTTGTCTCCTAATGTCTGTGAGAGAATTCTTTTAATCAATCATTCATAGGGAAGTTTCCTTAATTGGCAATGTAGGTGCCACCATGGTGTCAGTGGACGTGGTCTGCCACAGGTAGCCAAATTACATTATACGCTGTTACAGTAGTATTTACACTTTCCAACTTGCAGCTTCTCTCAGAAACATTGTGGCAAAAGGAGAAATTGCTAATAATGAGCCAATTATTTCTCCTCTTTCCAGAATGTTTTCAACTCTTTTCAATAATCATGTAACTTTCATTTATGGAGATTTTTTCAAATGTCGGAATAGATTTTTTCAATGTTATTGCCTAGATGTTTTCGAAGACATCAGTGCTGCAGATTTGTTGTTTGTAGGAAAAGGTTACGAAAAATTGACACAATTTGATGTAAGCTATGGTTAAAACCAGAAACTGCATGGGAAAGCGCAGACCTTATTTTGTCAACTTGATTTTCAATGAATATCCTCTTTTCCATTCTTAGAGGGATGAAAATAGATTAATTATTGATGAACAGGTACCACTGAAATTCAAAAGATGTGGGTCGAGTTCTACATATCCCATTTTCACGGACAACAAATTAATCTACAGCAGAAAACGTTGAAAACATCTAAGCAAAAACATCTCTATAAATGATTGCACAATAATTGAGTAGATTTGAAAACATTGTGGGAAAATGAGAAATATTACCATTTTTAGCAATGTTTCCTTTTGTCCCCATGCTTTCGATAGTTTTAGATGCAGGACCAGAGGCTGGGATGGGTATTATACAGAATCCGTATCCATTGAACCGTTTCAACTTGATACATTAATTACACTTTCATTTTCAACTTTTTTGTTCAGATCATGAGTAATTTAAAACAGCTGCAGCTTTAGAGAAAGTGGGAAAGGGGATAACAAATATACATGTAAAAAGTAGAGAAAGGTAAACAGATTCCTGGTGTAATGAATTATTGAGTACTAAGATCACCATTGCTGCCACATATGTCATTAAAAAACCATCATACAGATTGTACACTAGCTTCATTATCACAACCTCAACCATCTACCTTACATTGCACTGCAGACGTTTTTTGCCAGATGACATTTGAAAAACTAGCTTCATTACCACACCCTAAAAACCCTTTCCCTCATACAGACGCTTTCTGACCCCTCTGCTGCAGACAGCTTTTTGAAAACATGGTGACACAAAGAAGAAATTGCTCAAAACGAGCAGTTTCTCCTTTTATCACCATGTTTTTAACACTATTCAATTATTGTACATTCATAGGGAGTTTCCTAATGTTTTAGGGTATGTTTTCAAAGTCGTCTGCTGCAGAATTGTTGTATGTGGGAAATGGTTAACCATTAACCTTACATTGCACTGCAGATGTTTTTTGCTACATTAGCAGACAACATTTGAAAAATTTGTGACAAAAGGAGAAATTACTCATAATGAGCAATTTCTCTTTTTGCCACAGCTTTTCTTCGTATTCAATAAATAATTAATTGCATTAAAGCAATAGATTTGGTTATTTGTTAAATTGTCAAGTGTATGTTTAAGTCCACTTTCAGCAATCAGGCGGAAACAAGTTCTTGAAAGTTGCTTTTGTTTCTATGACATTGTCATGCCATTTACATGTTATGTAACCATGTCAAACCTAATTATGTTAATTAAACGGAAATACTGTTTAACCCTTTCCCTCATACGACAATTCTGCAGCAGAAGACTTGGAACGTATTTTGTCAAAACATAGAAAATCTCCATAATTGAATGGATAACCTGTGACAAAAAGTGGAAAACATTGTGGCAAAAGGAGAAATTGCACGTTTTGTGCAATTTCTTCTTTTGTCACTATGTTTTCAAAACGCCGTCTGCTGCAGAGGCGTCAGAAAGCATCTGTATGAGGGAAAGGGTTAATTAAACGGAAATACTGTTTAACCCTTTCCCATATGCAAAGACATTTTGGGTTAAGATATATATATATAAACAACCAGTGAGCTCATTTTTAAATTTCATTTAAGTTTTGCACTGTATCCCCTCCCATAAATAAGGATGACCCTAACTGGCATTGATTAATTACTGCTGTTCAGAAATGAGGACAATTAATTGACTGTAAGATTATTCATTTCCCCTCCACAGAATACCCAGTTATACTATATTGCTTATCCATTAATTAACCTAACAACTATTAGAGATTTTCGATATTTTTGCCTATTTTCAAAGATGTCTGCTTAAGTTTTCTTGTATTTGAGGCAGATTTAACCCTTTCCCACAAACAGACGCTTTCTGACACCTTTACAGCAGACAACTTCTGAAAACATTATGGCAAAAGGAGAAATTTTTCCTTTTGGCACAATGTTTTCAACTTTATTCAATAATTGTTATTTCATGTACATGTATAGAGTTTTATGTTTTTGCTTATTTTCAAAGTTGTCTGCCTCAATTTGTCTTCTATTTGAGATAGAGCTAAAAGGTAATTATTTATAATTTTCTTTAACCTCCAAACCATATGTTGCAGATACTTAACCCTTTCCCTCATACGACAATTCTGCAGCAGACGACTTTGAACATATTTTGTCAAAAAATAGAAAATCTCCATAATTGAATGGATAACCTATGACTAGTAGTGGAAAACATATATGGCAAAAAAAGAAATTGCTCGTTTGAGCAATTTCTTCTTTCTGCCCTATGTTTTCAAAAAAACGTCTGCTGCAGAGGCATCAGAAAGCGTCTATATGAGGGAAAGGGTTAAAGAACCCATCACATGGGTTAACCCTTGCCAATGAAGGAAAAGTATGCAGCAGAAGACTTTGAAATCATCTGGGCAAAAATATGGAAACTATCTATAAATGAAAGTATGATTAATGAAAAGAGTTGAAAACATTGCAACTAAAAGAGAAATTCCTCATCATGAGCATTTTCTCCATCTGGCAAAGTGTATTCAAAAGTCATCTACTGCATATGTTTCTGCATGTGGGAAAGGGTAAATAATCGCATATGTCAGACTGACTTATTTTCTTGTAATGACAGTGAATACATTTAGACAAGCAGTAAATAATGAAGACATCTCCCTGTGTTTTCTGTATTAAATTTGCCAACACCAGAGATGGGCTTTCATTCAATAACAATTGATTTTCCTTCAACCTTCTCTCAGAACTAATAAAATTTGTTACAACTGGACAACCATAATTTGCCCAATCCTTTGTCCTTTCCGGTTTCTTCTTTATTAATGTCTCCGTATTTTCCCTATCATGATATTTTCTATGGATGTCTGCTATATAAATCCCTAAAGAAACAAGGTAATTAAAAGGAACACACACATTGCTTGCAAATACAGCTGAAGGTGAAGGTGTGGCGGACAGACAAACAATATAAATGATGTCTATGTTTTACCCTGCACAGACAGGGGACACAAAATCCATATAGCTGAAAAAATGGAAAGCTGCTAATGGTTAAAAGTTGAAAACATTGTGGAAAATGTAAAGATTATTATTAACTATTTATCAGTAGGACAAAAAGCATATCAAATGTTCTTACCGTCCATGTGTCTGTACCAGAACTGGTTCCCCACCAGCAGTGTTAACAGCCGAGTGCAACAAGGAATGTTTCGAGATGAATGCTTTTGTCTGGGCGGGTATATCTTTAGAATTGTTCATGCAGACGGTAGCAGGGTGTGGGGTTGGAATTTCCTCCTGTTTAACAGCTTGCCATTTGAAATGATTTTCCTTCTGTTCTTTGAATGTTCCTCTGTAAGCCTTTTCGATATCATCGAGCGTGAAACCACAAACGGCTGAACCGTGGATGCTGTTCTCCGGTGTGTTGAAGACGCCATAAAACATTCTCGTCCTGTTGCTGTTATCACCCGTCGCCATGTAGTTACCAGGGTGAAAGCCCGTAGTGGATTCTGTAAATAAATTCTGTCATAATTAAGCCAGCAACAGGATGTACTCATGTTTTCATCAAATTTACACGTTCAGACATGCAAATGGTAATAGGTGAAATCGCTTGTAATGAGCAATCTTTTCAACTCTATTCAATAAGTTTACTTTCATTTATAGACATTTTCAATAATTTTACCTGGATGTCGTCAACTGCAAATTTACAGCATGCAGAAAAGATTTAACCCTTTCCCTCATATAGACGCTTTCTGACGCCTCTGCAGCAGACGGCTTTTTGAAAACATAGTGACAAAAGAAGAAATTTCACAAAACGTGCAATTTCTCCTTTTGCCACAATGTTTTCCACTTTTTGTCATAGGTTATCCATTCAATTATGCAGATTTTCTATGTTTTGACAAAATACGAATTGTCGTATGAGGGAAAGGGTTAAGCACAAGATTTTTACATTTCCTCATCCTGCTCCATATTGTACAATCCCAATTCAGCAATGTTTTCTGCTTCTTTACAAGCAACAAGTTTGATCTGTCCCTACAGAAGAAATAAACCAAAACAACTACACACATACATACATGTCATAAGATACCAGATGCTGAATACTTACGTAATTCATTAAACAAGAAAGGAATATCCCCAGGAATAGAACAGTTAAGACGGGCCTTGAAGAATGATGTCCATTCTAAATCACCCTCATTATTTCCACTCATTCCAACATCCTTTTTACACACTCGGGCCACACGGGAAAATTTAACCTGAAAGTACATGGAGAAAAACGTTTCTACTACAGATCACTATCATTGTTTTGATCAATTGCTACAAATATGGTCTTAACCCTTTCCCTCATACGATAATTCTGCAGCAGACCAATTTGAACATATTTTGTCAAAAAATAGAAAATCTCTATAATTGAATGGATTACCTATGACTAAAAGTGCAAAACATTGTGGCAAAACGAGAAATTGCTTGTTTTGAGCAATTCCTTTTTTGTCACTGTTTTCAGAAAAGCTGTCTTCTGCAGAGGCATCACTGTCTATATGAGGGAAAGGGTTAATTGTAGGACAATCTCTTTTGCAAAGATAGTTTATCACTGTAAAAGGATTAAAAATAAATTTTTCTTCTTTTAAAACAATTCATATAAAAGTTAGCCTTAGCACTCAAGAAATACGAATATTTCATGTGAATGCTAATCTGACACACAAGTAAATTATTTGTTCAGTGTTACAGCCAAATATGGCATACACCGCAGCCTAAAACAAGTTAAAAGATAAGGAGGCTAAATTGAGAATGATTATTATTTAATGAATGTTTAAAAAATACTATAAATCTGATCAATTAATCACAATTAATGCATATTACAGTGACATATTATTGGTCATAAACATCATTGCCGAAAAATTTAGAAAGGAATTTCAATGCTACATCATAAAATTCATGCTTTTTCTGGTTTAGCCTGAGTAATGCCACAATAAATATAGGCAAAATTACCGTTGACGCAACAACTTACAGTTAGAAATCATTCAACCAGACCACACAAATGGAATTATTGCCGTAGCACCTCTCAAACCAAAGACTTTGAAAGCTGTTTTTCTGACTGTAAATTACATTGTGTAAGGCAACTGTTGCTTGAATTGCAATGAAAATCTTGAAAGCATAAGCCATGTGATAGGAAAACAAACAAATTTTTGAGGGAAGGTTTCGTGAAATGTCTAATAAACATCATGATGTGAAGGCAGGATTGCCAAATTTTGGATTGGATCCACCTACCTTTCCACAATTCATGTGCTCTACTGCGGTCTCTCTGAACAGAAAGTATATCTTGTCATCTATCTCAAAGGAGCTTACAAAATCAGGATCTGCAATTAAAAATCAGTAACTAATTAGTTGATATAAAATCAGTTCAGTAACTAATTGGTTGATTTAACAAGACATACTATTCTTATCCTAACATTGACACAAAAATTGGGAAATTTCATATAATAAGCAATTTTTCCTTCAGCTGCATGCAGTGTTTTAAAGTCTATTTAAAAAAACCAATACTTTCAATTATAGAGATTTACCATAGGTTTACCCAGATGGTTTCAAAGGAGTCTGCTGCAGAATTGTATTATGTGGGGACAGTCTTAATTGCATGTTAGGAGCATTTTCTCTTTTTACCACCATGTTTTTAAAACTCATACATCAGTTATCAGATGTTTTCTTTATTAACGAAAGCATAAAGTAAAATTGTACGGATAGTAAGACTATACAAGTCAAAGGTGGTTTTCAAGGCGGAGTTCGCCAATATCAGCAATTCATCTATTTTGCCACAATGTTTTCAAAAATGTCCTCCTTTAGAGCACCAACAATTGACATCTTACATCAGGCTTATCACGACAGCAAACAGACCATTTAAGAGACTCATTTAGAAAAGAGTTTATATTTAGATGTTTTTTAAACACAATTTTCCATGTGACCTAGTTTCCATATAAGGATCAGTACATTCACTCTTACCTATTTCTCTTTTCAAATATAGAAAAAGTATGAATTATCCCTTTCCCACATATAGACGCTTTCTGACGCCGCTGCAGAAGACAACTTTTGAAAACATTTGTGACAACAAAAAGAAATTGCACATGATGAACAATTTCTCCATTTCTGAAAGTCTTAAGCTGCAAACACGTCAAAATGTGTCTGTATGTGTGAAAGGTTTAAAGCACTTACGACAGATTGTCAGAACAAAATGATTATATACGCATTATGAACAATCTTCAAATGTTGAAATATAAGACGTAAAATATTTTTTTGTAGTGTCATTCTGTTGTCTTGTTTTTCTAAACAAATTTCCCTTTTCATCTAATATTCACTAAAGGGATATATATCAGTCTATTTTAAAAACTATTCCATAATATTACTGGTAAGCGTTTGTTCTTCAAACTTCTTTTACCATAGAACCATTGGATCATCATCATGAAAAATTTATCACATCCTTTTCCCAATGAAATCTCATCACAAAATACATTTTAACAAAGAAGTGGGCATCGCACTACCTTAAATTGAAGTATCTTAGTATATATATATATTAATTATATTTCCAATACGGCCATAAAAAATGGCTTCCCTTCCCAATCTGAAAATGAGGCAATATATTGTTTACCATTCAACAAAGTAGAATCCTTCTGTTTGGTTCGAATCTTGGTCTTGTTCTCCATAATCAAAACATCATAAAAGTCTGCCACTGTTGCTGAAAACAGTTGACCATCTGAAAGTACACAAAATAGAGAAGGTAGTATTAGTTGGTTGCTGAATTGATTTATATAATTTAAAACCTTTCCCCACTTGCAGATGCATCTGCAGCTGACGACTTTTCAAAATATTGTGACAAAAAAGAGAAATTGCTCATGATGAGCAATGTCTCCTTTTGCCACCATATGTTTTCATTTCTGTGCAATTATTATACTTCATTTATATGGATCCCAAAAAAAGTATTTGTGCAAAGATTTAAGTTGTCTGCTGTTGTTTTGTTATTTGTGGGAAAGTGTTTAAATCCTTTTTAGAGTGATTTCACAATATGTCATTCTCCTTTTTAATACTGAAGATCTCATACCTCACAGTTGCCTAGAGTTTTTCTCAGATGTTTTCATTTCTGTGCAATTATTATACTTCATTTATATGGTTCCCAAAAAAGTTTTTGTGCAAAGATTTAAGTTGTCTGCTGTTGTTTTGTTATTTGTGGGAAAGTGTTTAAATCCTGTTTAGAGTGATTTCACAATATGTCATTCTCCTTTTTAATACTGAAGATCTCATACCTCACAGTTGCCTAGAGTTTTCTCAGATGTTTTCAATTTGACAAAAGTCAAAACCATGTCTTTCAGAAGATGGGTACAGAATATTATTTCAAGCCTTTCCCACATATGCACCAGTATTTTGACACATCAGCAGCATAAGACTTGAAAAGACAATATTTTCTACTCTTATTTCTTAACCATTACCCAAATATAGACACTTTCATATTATGAGAACATAATTATGACAAAAGGAGAGAATTAAACATAGCGAGCAATTTCTCCTTTTGCCACAATCTTTTCAACTTTTTAAAGTAAATCTGCCTTCATATGTAGTGATTTTCTTTTTTTTTTACTGGATGACTTCAAATTCGTTTGCTGCGAATTTGTTGTATGTTGGAAAGGGTAAACAGTCAGCTGGTACAAAAAACTAATAATAGCGGAAACTCTGACAAGATATATCTTTCAATTCTGCAGGTTTTCTCGTAAAAATATAGTCAGAAGATACTATCAGTATGTTGAAATATATTGCTGAAATATAATGTCACAAAAACACATTATAACCCTTTCCCATATTCAAACACATCAGCAGCAGACAACTTTTGAAAATATTATGCCAATTGGGGAAAGTGCTCATCATGAGTATTTTCTCCTATTATCACAAGAGTTTTCAACTTTCATTTATAGAGATTTTACCATATTTTTGTTAGGACATTTTCAAAGTGTTATATGTGGGAAAGGGTTATCTTAATCACACAGATTGTACTCAATCATCTTGGTTGAAGATGCAATCCCCCTTAACCTTCGTTGTTAGTGAAAAATGCATCTACCACATGTTGAAATCATTGTAAAAACAAAAACCATTGCTCATGTGAGCAATGGCTTCTGTTATAACAATGTTTAATACAAGTATCACAATTATAAAAGTAGGTCTGAAAAAAACGCTCTCTTTAGATGATCATTTGGGTGGTGCGTTCGATACATTTTAAATTGGTTAGGCTTTAAATTTGTTTTTCAGGGTGGACGAGATTTAACCCCTTCCCTCACATAGACGCTTTCTGAGGCCTCTGCAGCAGACGGGTTTTTGAAAACAGTGACAAAAGAAGAAATTGCTCAAAACAAGCAATTTCTCCTTATGCCACAATGTTTTTCACTTTTAGTCATAGGTTATCCATTCAATTATAGAGATTTTCTTTTCTTTGATAAAATATGTTCAACGTCGTCTGCTGCAGAATTGTCGTATGAGAGGAAAAGGGTTAAATAAAACACTACCTCCTCAAGCATGAAAACTCATTTTCTGTAATGACATGAACGCACAAGATAGCCTATATAAACCATCTTCAAGTCGTCAGAACAGAGTAACGATTTTATTGCAAACTCCGGGGAGGAAAAAAAACCTAAAGTTGCATATTGCGGCTTTTTTAACCCTTTCCCTCATATAGACGCTTTCTGATGCCTCTGCAGCAGACGGCTTTATGAAAACAGTGACAAAAGAAGAAATTGCTCAAAACGAGCAAGAGCAATTTCTCCTTTTGACACAATGTTTTCAACTTTTAGTCATATTTAGTGCATTCAATTATCGAGATTATCTATTATTTGTCAAAATATGTTCAAAGTCGTCTTTTCGTCAAAGTCATTTGTTGCATTAGCTAGGTGTTGTCGTGAGCCATGGTGTCGGTACATATGTTTTTTAAGGCTTTATTCGAGATCGTAATTTTTTTTATTTAACCCTTTCTTAGTTTGCAAACGCATTTTGATGCACTGCAGCAGACAACTTTTGAAAACATTGTGACAGAAAGTTAAATCGCTCATGATAAGCTATTTCTCCTTTTGCCAAAATGTATTAAACACTATCCAATTATTATACTTTCATTTATAGAGATTTTCAGGGTTTTTTATCTTGATGTTTACAGTCTCCTGTTGAAGATTTGTTGTATGTGGGAAAGTGTTTAATACATATATTGCAGAGTTACAGGGTTTTAAAATTAAGCAACACTTTTGACATGATTTAAATGACACATTTCAAAACTTTTTGAAATTTCCTTTTCAAACCAGTGTCCTGTTTTTTCA
Source organism: Serripes groenlandicus (assembly GCA_031761405.1). Taxonomy (NCBI): domain Eukaryota; kingdom Metazoa; phylum Mollusca; class Bivalvia; order Cardiida; family Cardiidae; genus Serripes; species Serripes groenlandicus. Next base: position 120,337,914 of record JASEVX010000002.1, read on the forward strand.
CCCTTGCTTTTGGCAGTTATGATAGCGTGTCCTTGGGCAAACCCACATTTCCTAGTGTATGTATAGAACTCATTTAAATATAATACTGTTGAAATTATCATAAAACCCCAGTTTATCAAATTATTCTTAGGGAGAGACGGGTTTGATCATTCAATACTTACGGAAAATGGTGCAGCAAAAATAGAATATCAATTTCAAACTTAAGCTTTTCCCGCATACAACAAACAGAGCTCTAGATAAGGAGCGTTTTTCTTGCTCTAAAATCCTTATTTGACCTCCAAAACCTATGTTGTGGGTACTCAAAAGGATTGTCTCAGTGAGACGATTCTTTTGAGTACCCCCAGCATAGGTTTTAATGAGTGCTATGAGAGATATTATATAAGAAAGAACTTTTGACTCCTCCTGATCTAGTCCTCTGAACAAATATGCAGCACACTATAAACTCATCAATGTAAATTAAAAACCTCTTATAAACGAATTGAGTTGAAATAATTGTGACAAAAGTCACCCTGCTGCGTAATGCTTCAATTTTAGTGTCTGCATGTGGGAAAAGGCTAACTTGTTTGTTTGAAAACAAACACATATCATCATATTACAGGAACATAATTTTTAAATTGCGCAGTATCATCTATAAAACTTTCAACGGCTACATAAAAAAGATAAAGATCTCAACACAGATCGCTTTTCACTTATCTCGGTGAATCTGCCATTTCACTCCACCACTTATATTGAAAAATCTGTTCCAATTTTTACGAGTTTTACCATTGAAAATAAATTTGTATTGTTAACGACAAAACTTATCCCTTTCCTACATACCAAAAATATGCAACAGACGACTTTGAAAACATCAAGGGAAAAATGTTGAATATTTTAATTAAAGAAAGCATCATTATTGGATAGATTTTAAAAACATGATTATAAAAGCATGAGCAGTTATAACCAATTTCTGTTTTGATCTAATTTTTTCATAAGAAGTCCGATATAAACCCATCAAAAAGTGTCTGCATTACAGGGAAAGCAGTTTCAAATCAGCTTGCATGCATAAAGAATGCATTGACAAATTCACACAATTAGGTTTCAGGGGTATCTTTGGTCTGCAGCATTTTCAAAGGTCATTTAATCCTTTCCCTCATGTAGACACTTTCTGACGCCTCTGCATCAGACAGCTTTTTGAAAACATGTCGACAAAAGAAGAAATTGCTCAAAACATGCAATTCTTCCTTGTGTCACCATGTTTTCAACTCTATTCAGTTATTCACAGTACTTTCATTTAACGGGAGTTTCAAATTTTGTTTGGGCATGTTTTCAAAGTCATCTGCTGCAATTTGCTCTATGTGGAAAAGTTTTAACCCACGAAAAAGGCCCTAAAAGAATACATGTTCCTTCACTGCACACTTGAATTTTACACAAATTACACTTGTCAATCTTAATTTGAGTCATGGCATTTAGCAATACAGAGCAAAATCTTGCCTTTCACGCTACATATTGTATGCTACATATTGTATGCTGTATAATGCGCAGTAGGTCGAGACCTGTATATTTCTATCATAAATTTTAACCCTATCTATCATTCTACTTGTATTGCACAGACAGCAAAACCTCAATTAAGACTATGCAGAATCACAGGATCGTCTGAACCTTCAATATAAGCATACACATTAACCCTTTCCCACACACAAAAAATCTGCAGCAGACGTCTTTGAAAACGTCTAAGTAAAAGCACAGAAAATCCTATTAAATGAAAGAACAATAATTGAATAAGAGTTGAAAACATGGTGACAAAAGGAGAAATTGCTTGTTTTGAGCAATTTCCACTTTAGTCACCATGTTTTCAAAAAGCCATCTGCTGCAGAGGCGTCAGAAAGTGTCCATATGAAGGAAAGGGTTAAACCTACCTCGCATACAGACATTGCCTGACGCCTATCAAGCAGACAACTTTTGAAAGCATTGTAAACAAACGAGAAATAGCGCAAAAAGAGCAATTTCTTCTTTGGCCAAAATGTTCACATGTTTTTTCAGTAATCTTACCTACATATATAGAGATTTTCAATGTTTTTGCTTAACCCTTTCCCTGATACGACAATTCTGCAGCAGACAACTTAGAACATATTTTGTCAAAAAGTAGAAACTCTCTATAATTGAATGGATAACCTATGACTAAAAGTGGAAAACATTTTGGCAAAAGGAGAAATTGCACGTTTTGTGCAATTTCTTCTTTTGTCACTATGTTTTCAAATAGCCGTCTGCTGCAGAGGCGTCAGAAAGCGTCTATATGAGGGAAAGGGCTAAATGTTTTCAAAATGGTCTGCTGCAGATTAGTTGTTTGTGGGAAAGGGTAAAGTTCAGTTTTGCTCCTCAAAGGACGAAGTTTATCTATAACAAGTTCAATGGTTTTTGGGGGCCCAGGTCAATCGGAGAGGGGACCCTTGAATTTTACAATACCCACATAGACAACGTGTCTGCAAGATTTAGTGTGTCATTTCAATGGCCGCATATGATTTACATGCTCACCTAGTTTGACTAACAGCTTTTCCTTTTTTTCTTCTTATAAAACAAACATAATCTAAATAAGGCAACTATTGTATATGCTTAATTCTCTATTTCACACTCTATGTTGTGGGTACTCAAAAGAATCCTCTCAGTGAGACGATTCTTTTTATTACAACAACAAAGTGTTTGGTGGCCGGGTTATAAGAGAAATATAGTGGGAAAAGGACCAGTTCACTCCGCCTGACCTAGACCTCTGTTACACACGGAATGATGGTTCTTTTAATTTGTTATTTCAGATTCCATTAATCTAGGCAAAAACAATTATACTATTTGTTTGACCTTTATTAATTTAAATGAATCTCTTAAAAGACATGATTTGCAAAAATGATTCGCCTGCAAATGTCAGTAAGTTAAATCTTAAAACAAAATCAAAGTTTTAAAGGATACCATTTTGTTAGGAAAGGATATACGTTGGGTCCCCTGTCAAGTCTATTGCTATAAAGTTTATCTCTGTTCCTACAAGCAGTAGCTTCATCAAAGTTTTTGGAAAATCGTAGGAAAAAAAGAAGCCAATTCGAATTATCACACCTTTTACTTTATCAGTATTGTTCACTCAAGTCTGTTTTAATCACCTTTTGATTAAGATATTTTTAATTTTACAGAAACCATTGTGCTTAAAGTAAAAGTTGTTATTTCCCCGACTCCATATTGCCCCGGTTCCATATTTTTTTTTTTGAATAACTCGTCAATAATGTCAATCAAGATGGAATTAATTCACAGTGTTTTCCAAATAGTCGTAGACTTGATGAAGGCGAGAGGATGATACAGTAGGAGGAAACACTTCTTAATTGGCAATTAACATTTAGAATGTACTGTAATTAAAGGGAAAAAACTTTTCTTCTATTCCAAAATTCAACAGTTTACAATTATTTTCCGCCTGACAGGGAAAGCAAGCCCGCATTAATGTCATGACAAGCGACTTACGTCTGACATAACCCTTTCCAACATAAGACAAGTCTGCAGCAGACCACTTTCTTCAAATAAAAATAAAACAACTGCATATAGAATTTTAAAACATTTTGACAAAAAGAGAAATGGTTAACACTGCAGTAGCAGTATCTCCATTGCCACCAAGTTATTAGCTGTATGAGGGAAAGAGGAAATCTAATATACTAATTATAGCCCTTTCCCGCCTGCAGACGCATTTTGATGTAATAGCAGCAGACAACTTTTGAAAACATTGTGGCCAAAGGTGAAATTGCTCATGATGAGCAATCTCTCCTTTGGCCACAATGTTTTCAACTTTATGTGACAATTAAGCTATCTTTTATGGAGATGCAGATTTGTCGTATGTGGGAAAGGGCTATTCATTTTGTCACAAACTGTAACTCATCCATGAAATTATAATGAAGTCCGCCATCATAAATCATCTCCCTTTGCCTGGTCAGGTGTGGATTCACATATTACCTCATAAGGCTGTTACAAGACGAATGGAATGTTCCTTCCGAGTTCAAAACAAGGTGGGAAGAGGAGCAAATCATGCACTTAGTCTGAGGTCAAAATTGTCAACTTTAAAAAGATTTATCTCTATCCCACATACAACAAATCTGCAGCAGACGAATTTGAAAAGAGTGTGTCAAGTTAATTTCCCACATATCAGAAGCATTTCAACTTTTATGCAGCAGACAACTTTTGAAAATATTGCACACAATTCTCCATTTGTAATTTCAACAATTCATTTATAGATTTACCACATGTTTCTGCAGACATTTTGTGTTTGCAAAGTCGACTTCTGCAGACTTTCTGCATGTGGGAAAGGGGGGGATATTTTCAAATTATCACAAAAATCATCAGTAGAGGTAAAAGGTCACAGTAATTGATATTCATTTGGCAGGATCTGTGTGATATATGTGTCCCATTGCTGTCCAATATCACAGGTTTACATGAGGCCAATCACACCAAAAAGGGGCTGTCTCCTTCTTGCATATAAATGCATCATTATCATCATCAACATACATGTGCAGCATGGTAGGAGGGCTCCAAATCAAGCATTTTGTCCATTGCATCATCTCTATTAATCTGAAGCTTATCTGTGCATAGAGCAAGGGCTCCTTGGCAAGACAGTGAAAATGTCCATGCTAACCAAAGTCTTTCAAAATCCTATCTATTGTGAGGATGTTTTATACATGTGGTGGCTGAAATGAGTTCATAGCAGGTCATTTTCTCAGCTTTTTACTGGGACTTTAACCACTAATGTCCACTTAAGGGAATAATCATGATTGATATCTGAATGACCATTAAATATATGTCCATTTTCTTTGGCCTCCAAAAGGCTTTTTTCATCGCCAGTATCCCAATCATAAAAGAGAAAGGAATCGACATCCCCCTTCTTTAGCCGTTTCCCATATGCTTTCTCACACCTCTGCAGCAGATGTCTATGAAATCATTGCAGCAAAAGGAGAAATTGCTCATTATTTAATGATTATACTTTTATTTATGATTGATCTTCCATATAAATGCCTGAACGAGTTCAATGTTTGTCCCCTTCAGAAATGTTTAACATGAAAGGATTTTTAGACGGCCATTTTGAAATAAATATAATATAATATGAAAACAAGCAAATTCAGAGAATTATGGTCCCCCGCCAGGGTCAAGGTCACAAGGTCAAAAAAATTGGTATTGATGGAAAGGGGTTGTCACAAGGAATACACATGTGAAATATGAAAGCAGTACCTATTACGGTTCAGAAGTTATGACCAAGGTTAAAATTTTTGTGACAGCGTGACTGACGGACGGACTGACGGACGAATGAGAAATAATAGTCCCCACGCTTTCGCTAAAAGCGGGGGACAATAATGATTTCACAAAAAAAGAACCTATCGGATATTTTTCATGCAACCTATTCAAAGAGTGTTTAGACATTTCTTTGAATATTTTGAAAAAATAGTCAAATATTAGTGTATGACATTGTGAGCTAATTATGCACTTAATGAAGTAAGAACAAAAACTTTCATAAATGAATGTGAAAATTTAAAGATGATCAAGAGCGCCGCAAGTGAACACCAACGCTCATCTGCTTTTTTTTAAGTCAAAAAAAGGGGGCGTTACTGAATAATGAGTAAAAGCCAGAGTTATGTGACTCGGTATAGCCTGGGAATATGTGTACCAAGTTTTTCATTTGATAATGTTGAACGGTTTTTAAGTTATGAGGTAAGGTAAAAGTTTTGTGACAACGCAAAGGGTATCACAATAACCACCCCCCCCCCGACTTTTTAACGGACAAGCTAAAAACTGTTAGGAAGTATGAAACATGGGAACATGCAGTCAAACATGTACTCCCTACCAAAATAGCATTTTGTAAATTAAGAGCCAAGTAGTTGTCAATTAACCCAATCCCGCATGTAGATGCATATGCAGCAGGCAATCTTTAAAAAGCATTTTGGCAAAACGACAAATTGCTCATGGTGAACAATTTTTCACCATTTGCCATATTGTTTCACCACTATTCGAAAATTATAATTTCATTTATAGAGATGTTTCACACTATATAGCTATTTATTTTTCAAAGTCGCCTGCTGCAGAGGCATCAGCAAAGGTCTGTATGTGGGAGAGGGTCAAGTAAAGAGTTTAATTTTATCTAATGCACACACAAGGAACAGCTTTGAGTGGGTCCCCAAGATGATTATCTGCACATTTACCAAGTATCTACAGTTTAAAACCTCATTTGTCATTATTAACTACCCTTTGAGAATCAGGTATCAAAGTAAAGCTGGTGACATTTCAATGCAATGGTCAAGGCATGAACCCTACCCTACTTAATGCAGACGCATTTTGATGCAACAGATGACTTAGAAAACACCTTAGCAAAAGTAGAAATGGCACTTATTTTGCAATTTCTCAATTTGTCTCGATACTTTTGACACTATTTAATTAGAAGTTGTACTACCAATAAAGATATTTTCTATAAATATTTTCCAAATATTTGTCAAGATTTGTTGTATGTTGGAAAGGGTTTTAAAATTGATAGATCTATAATAACATGTGACTTTAACCTCCCTCTTAGATCCAAATGATCTCTCTTGATGAATGCATGGTAATCAATATTTAAAGACCTGTTCAAAGTCACTGATATAAACTGTTATGTTCAATTCTTAAAATTGGCTTCGTCTTTTTTTTTTCAATTCGCAATTTCAGCTTAAGCAACTATGTTTTCATCTAAACTCAATAATTAAACTTTCATTTATAGATATTTTCCCTAGTTTTGTCTTTTATGTCGTCTGCTGCAGATTTGTTGGATAGGGTTTATTCACCAGTATATTTTGATGTGAAAAGGCAAGGAGGGAAAATATGGCAGGTTTTAACAACATAATGTAGAAACAAGAGCATTCAAAGGATTCCAATTGTATGGCATTTGAAAGCATGACGGTAGGACAGACAGACAGACAAGTGATCCCCATGTGTCTCCCTGCCAAGGCAGGTGACAAAATAAAGCCCAATCATCAATGAACCAGGTACTTCTACTTTGTTAACAATGTTTCAAAATCTCCAGCTATCTCTTAAAGAAATTGAACTGTCAGTTCTGAAAAATTTCGACAGTGCTATCACTTGTTGGCAATCATTCATCGATTCAAATTGTCTTTTAAAATAAAATTTACGACAGAAAAAAGTTTCAGCATGACTCAGCTAGAAGCAATCATTGAAAATGCTGCAAATGTCTTGAAAAGAGCTCAAAAAACTTCTCATGAATCACTGGAAATGTCTGAATATGGAAGGAATTGTAATTTCCAGGGATAGACTGCCATGAGCCGTATAAATGGTGAATTGATGTGCATTCTCTTGCCATTTTCTCACTGGGAAATTGACCCTTGTTGTATTGAGAAATCAGCCACAGCTATCCTAGAAATACATTGAACACCCATTATAAGAGCAAAATGACTACTCACTGACAGCTTTTTAAACATTATAAAACTGAAAAAGCTTCTCCTTCACAGTTCAAATTTACATAAGAGGAAAAAACAGTTACTTTTCAAGCATTGTTTTCAACAAAATCAGATTTGTTAACAAAAAAAAAAGATAAATGTGATGAGGAAAGATAAGTAATAATAATTTATTCCACAACATATTCTCAGTAAAAATTGTCACTCTATGATCTATGTAAGGACGAAAGGTTGCTGGTTTCCTTTACATAACGCCAGATTCTCAGTAAAAGAGTTCTTATATAACCCCATGAGGGAACCAGATTCCCTGTAAGATAGTTCTTATATTAGCAAGATGATGTTTAAATTTGTATGGAAGCCGTCCTCCTAGGGGAGATGGCAGACATACTGGCAATCAATTGATGGTAACGTGTAAATCTTCACCGGAATCACTTCTATCCCAGCTTATGTCTGGGCATTTTCGTATTTTCTGTCATCAATGAGCCTTAGAGGGAATTAACTCTTCTGTCTTATGTACCTATCTTATCTAGTTGCCATTGTAAAATCATAGGCATAAGGATACCATACCTTAACCCTTTCCCACACACAGACCATTTCTGACGCCTCTGCAGCAGACAACTTTTGAAAACATTGTGACAAAAGGAGAAATAGCCTGTAAATTTGCAGATATTGTCTTTCGTTTTACATAAAGTTTTTCACAGAAGGCAATTGTTTAAAAATATATATTATCAAGTGTCTAGTTTTAATGTTGATTTATGTCATTTTCAACAGCATTTCAGTTATATCACTGCATTTCCTCACATATTAACCAGTACTACCTGTATTGTTTATTGATCCTCAAACCAATGATCAGTTGTAATGTTATCCATGTTACCCTGAGCGCCAAGGAGGGCAGCCATTTCTACCTTTTTTAACCCTTTCCCTCATATAGACGCTTTCTGACGCCTCTGCAGCAGACGGCTTTTTGAAAACATAGTGACAAAAGAAGAAATTGCACAGAACGTGCAATTTCTCCTTTTGACACAATGTTTTCCACTTTTTGTCACAGATCATCCATTCAATTATGGAGATTTTCTATGTTTTGACAAAATACGTTCAAAGTCGTTTGCTGCAGAATTGTCGTATGAGGGAAAGGGTTAAAGAGTCTTTGGTATGACCTTGCCAGGCATCCAAACCCTTGTCTCCCTCTCACTCGTTGGACACACTAACCAATACACTACAGAGACGGTACAACCATTGAGTGTTTGGTGTTTTATGCCGCTTTAAAAAAAAATTCAGTTATAATACCACAGCGTTTCTTGGGTAAGTTACCAGTACAACTGGTCCATTTATCCTGACACAAGCAATTCAGTCCTAATAATAACCCCACAACTCCAAGAGAGCCAAGAAGGGAATTTCTACTGTTTTAATAGTCTTTGGTATGAAATTGCCAGGGATCCAAACCTGCTGGTCTCCCTCTCACTCGTTGTATGAAATTGCCAGGGATCCAAACCTGCTGGTCTCCCTCTCACTCGTTGGATGCACTACAAAGTTACAGTTATTTTTCAGTTATAATACCACACCGTTTCTTGGGTAAGTTACCAGTACAACTGGTCCATTTATCCTGACACAAGCAATTCAGTCCTAATAATAACCCCACAACTCTAAGAGCGCCAAGAAGGGAATTTCTACTGTTTTAATAGTCTTTGGTATGACCTTGCCAGGGATCCAAACCCGCTGGTCTCCCTCTCTCACCACTACACCACAGAGACAGTACCGAGGGCTTGGCGTGAAACGGTTGTAACTAAAAACCTATTTTGAAAACCCTGGTTTAGGGGCAATTTTGACCCCTTTGTAAACAATGCAAATTTAGGTGCCATTGCTCAGAACGAGCAATGGCACCTAAATTTCCATTGTTTACCAAGTAAAATGATTTAACGCTTATAAAGACTTTATGATGAGGTGATTAACCTTCGTAAGTTACCAGTACAACTGGTTCATCCTGACACAAGGCAGTCAGTTGTATGGTGAGGTGATTAACCTTCGTAAGTTACCAGTACAACTGGTTCATCCTGACACAAGGCAGTCAGTTGTATGGTGAGGTGATTAACCTTGGTAAGTTACCAGTACACCTGGTTCATCCTGACACAAGGCAGTCAGTTGTATGGTGAGGTGATTAACCTTGGTAAGTTACCAGTACAACTGGTTCATCCTGACACAAGGCAGTCAGTTGTATGGTGAGGTGATTAACCTTCGTAAGTTACCAGTACAACTGGTTCATCCTGACACAAGGCAGTCAGTTGTATGGTGAGGTGATTAACCTTCGTAAGTTACCAGTACACCTGGTTCATCCTGACACAAGGCAGTCAGTTGTATGGTGAGGTGATTAACCTTTGTAAGTTACCAGTACACCCGGTTCATCCTGACACAAGGGAGTCAGTTGTAATGCTCACCCAAAACCCTGAGCCCCAAGGAGGGCAGCCATTTCTTTGGAATGTCCTGGCCAGGGATCAAACCCTGGTCTCCGTGACTCACGTTGAAAGCCCTAACCACTACACCAAAGAGACAGGTATTATCAAGTGTCTAGCATAAATACTTTATGGGCAATAATGACACCAACAGTGCACACTGTGTTGATTATTCTTGTAACAAAAGTAATCTTGTGTCTATTCAAGTAGGGCTATGCAGTGGGGTGAATGTACCAGGAAATATCAGAGAGATAAAAACTCAATAATTCACTCTTTGTTGTGTTAAATGTCATTTTAATGGCAACATTGATGATATGTCATTCTAAAATCAACCTCATAATATGAACACTTTACAATTCTAAATTCAATAAAAACAGAAAATTTGTTCGCTTTACCCCTTTGCCACACACGACAAACCTGCATCAGACAACTTAGTTTAAACTTATTTATTTTACATCCATTGCGAAACAAGCCTTAGGCTTAGATTAATCACTCTCGATGTCTGCTTCCTGGAGACTTAACCAGTACTCGCGCCGTTTGTGTGGAAAAATCCCAAAGTCAGGACCCGCTCATCACGGGACTCGAACCAGGGACCTTTGATACAAGAGGCCGACGCTCTACCTCTGCACCACTGTCTTCCACATCAGACGACTTGGAAAACATCTAGCTAAAATATGGGAAATCTCAAAAATATTAGCACAGTTATTGAATAAAGTTGAAAACTTAGTGTGAATTTCTCAGTTAGTCACAATGTTTTTAAAAGGTCTCAAAATGCCTCTGCAAGTTAAAAATGGTTATATATCATCACAAAGAAAATATATTCCTACTTTGTTCTTCTTTTTGTGTTGAACTTTAATAAATTGATATACTACATCTTAAAGTTTAAAGTTGATGGGCTTAAGCACAAGCTGTAAAGGTCACATTAGAATGAAGGTCACCACGGCCACAATGGTGTCAGATGTCAGAAGAAACTGAACTTTCATATTTATTTGGATGTGTTCTTTTGCAATCCAATAACTGTATATCACCAGGTTAATGTCATCTTGCATACAGTTGTTTACTCTTTCCCACGTTACAACGAATACGCAGCAGGCAACTTTGAAAACATAGTGGCAAAAATACGGGAAACATCTTCGCGTGAAATATAATCACTGGATAAAGTTGAAAACATCCTTTCTTGATGCGAAAGACTATGAATGCCTCTTTGTTTATTTTGTTGGGTATTTACAATGTGACAAACAAGAACTGGTCTAGGAAATGTTTATGCCAATAAGTTGCCCATTTAACGAAGGCAGTCCAATATGACCATTTGGCCACAGTAGACTTCACATTTATATTTTTGCAGCAGTTGTAATTTCTCCATTCCCAAAAATCTTTTCTTCTCTCAACACCAACATTAAATTTTGTCGTCTTTTCATATTGTTAAAAAAATAATTCCAAAGTCTGCTGCAGGATTTGTTCTATGTCGAGAGAGGGTTAAATGATGAAAGAATCATAAACAATCCCTCAAAATTAAAGAGACAGCATGACTGCTGTAAGCTTGTTATTATTTACCATCCTCCAGTAGGTAAATGACATTTCTAATTACGATTATTTTCTTCTTAAAGCTCGTAAAACGCTTCCTACACACGGAAACATGCCCAATAAAGATCGTACAAACCCTTCACTAGTTACTTGACATTCCATTATAAGACTTGAGACTTAACCCTTTCCCACATATAGACGCTTTCTGACGCCTCTGCAGCAGACAACTTTTTTGAAAACCTTGTGACAAAAGAAGAAATTGCTCAAAACAAGCAATTTCTCCTTTTGCCACAATGTTTTCAGAAAGTACACTTTTATTTTTTGAGACATTCAATACTTCTGTCTACACGTTTTCAAAGTCGTCTGCTACAGATTTTTTGTATGTGGAAAAGGGGGGTTAAAAGGCACATGTCAAAGATTCTTATAGTAGATTCGTGGTAGTAAACGTACAGAATGATCTGAACCTACACTGCTCAACAATGATAATGTGTATCTTTTCCAATGGACCATCTAAAATGGAGTTGAAAACATTGTGATAAAAAGAGAAATTGCTATTTTGTTCTGATTTGGCCACAAAGTTTGCAAGTAATCGTTCTGCAGTTGTATGCATGATGAAAAAGGTAAAGATTGTTATTTGTAAACATTTACAGCAAACAGTTACGCCATTACTCCTAACATAATTGTTAAAATTAACCCTCTCCCACACGCAATCTGACGCATTTGCAGATGACGACTTTTGAAAACTTTGTGACAAAAGGAGAAATTGCTCATGATGAGCAATTTCCCCTTTTGCCTCAATGTTTTCAACTCTTTAGATAATTAAACTCTTATCTATGCAGATATTTCTCTCTTTTTTTTAAGTCGGCTGCTGCAGAATTGTTGTATGTGGGAAAGGATTAATGTCATTGATTTGTGCAAGTCAACCATCTCTCTAGTATCATTTATACTCTTGTTTGTTATCAAATCTACACAATTACCCTAATAATTCCACTATGGTTGTATCATTTTCTTATCTGATGAACATTTGCATTTAAATTAGAAGACATATTCAAAGAGCTTATGGTCAGAGGACATTAGTTTTACGATTTCCTTAATCTCTTTTTCCATGTTGTCTGCTGAGAAATTATCTCTGGAAATAGAGGTAACCTTCTGAAAATTGTAAGAACATGAACAAATTTGCTGCAGCATTTAAAAGATTGTGAGAAATGAAGTATTTTTTCCTTCTCTATTGTTTTTAGAAAGCCTCTTATATCAGAATCTTTTTAAATGGTTCAAACTAGACAGTTTTGTCACATAATCATGCCATTTTAGAATATACAAACTGTCAATAATCTGTCATTTTCATCCAAACAGGTTACGCCCCCCTCTCCCAGCTAGTTATGTGTTCTGTTACTTTAAACGTCTCTCAGACTTGTCATTAATCATTATTCTAGCTCTTATACGTCTCTCTCAAATATCTGTCAAATATCCATTTTTGAATTATATTGAATATCTTCCCACATACAATAAATCTTCAAAAGAAATTTTGAAAACACAAAGGCAAAAATATAGAAAATCGCTATAAATGAAAGAAATGTTTTGAATAAATTTGAAAAAAAATGAGGTACAAGGAGAAATTGCTCTTAATTTCACCAGAATATTTCCAAAGGAATATCAACTGCAAATTTTGAGTCCACATTTGCAAAATGGTCAATGAAATCTATCTTTTTTCATGCCATAAAAACAATTACATGTCTCTGCAAGCTGTATATTCTACACATTGTTGTTATATAATTGATGACCAATTCCTCTTTTTGTGATGATGGACAGTTTCTTATCTTATATATACATATTTTAAGTCAACTTTTAAGAACATTGTGATTTTATTTCACCCAATTATGCAAAACTTTTGTAATGCATCTATTTTAGCTTATTCTGACATCAGAAATTAGAATACAGTCAATTTTGTAAGAGCTCTGAGGCAATTAAGAAATTTTCTCCAACCACTCTTGGTCGTGGTTTTTGAGGGAACAGCTATTTAGGAAATACAAAATCTTACTTCCCATGCCCTAATAACTCAAGGTTCAGGAATGATCCAAGTACTTATCACATCTAACTTAACTTCATGCAATACAGTCATAACTTTATCGGCTTACATAATGCAGTTGAACCTGAATTGCATAAACCCAAAGAAATCCGCGACGCTAGCCTGACTTTAGAGGACCAAAATCAGGACCAATTATAGTAAAAGTTCTTTTTCCCACATGAAACACATAAACAAGACATAAATAGCAATCTGGTAATTGAAATCTCTTTCCGCAACTCTGGTGGGAAAAGTTCTTAGTCCTAACCTTAATGGTACCACTTCCTGTTTTAGAGAAGCCCAGTTTCCTGTTAGACCATCCTCTAGTAAATTGCCATTCCCAAGCTCTTGGCCAATTGTTACTATTATCCATTTAGCAGGGACAATTTCAGAGTCATCTGCTATGACAACATCTTTATTGATAATACCTGCAGCAGATGACTCTTGAAAACATTGTGGCAAATAAATGATCAATTTCACATTTTGCCACAATATCATTTTTCACATTGTTCCCAAAACATGTACCTATATGTGGAGAATGGAAATCTAATTTATTGAAAGGTCTGGCTATAATAGCTCCAACATAAACCATATATTTTCTCTATGTTCACTTATGTGAAGGATTGATATCTGTCTTACAATTGTATTCAGAGGGGCAGATAAATCATCAGTAGGCCATAAAACATGATTTCCCCAACAATAAAACAAATGACCATCTATATTATATTTTGACTGCTACAGACAGTTCTTAGCCCAAGGCTAGACACAATCAAAACTGTCATGATTTCTCCCACATTAAATTGTCTGCTACGCAAATGCTACTCCATTAACCCTTTCCCACATACAACAAATCTGCAGCAGACGACTTTGAAAACATGGTGACAAAAACCTGAAAAATCTCCATAAAAGATAGCTTAATTGTTTAATATAGTTGAAAGCATTGTGGTCGAAATAACAATTTGACAATCAAAACTGTCATGATTTTTCCCCCACATTAAATTGTCTGCTACACAAAATGCTACTCCATTAATATGGAAAAACTATCAAAACCAAGGAGGATACAGGATCAGGGTTGAAATAGTATCCATCACATCATCTTATCCCTTTCCAACATATAGACGCTTCTGCAGCTGATGACTTTTGAAAACATTGTGACTAAAGGAGAAATTGTTCAAAACAAGCAATTTCTTCTTTGGCCAAAATGTTTTCAACTCTTTTTTAATAATAAAACCCTTGTTTATGAAGATTTTTCATGTTTTTGTCAATATTATATTTTGGAAGCCGTCTGCTGCAGATTTGTTGTATGTGGGAAAGGATTATGGAACTCCTCAGTAACATACCCTTCCTACCTAGTTACTAATGAATTACCACCCTCACATCATCCCACTACCATCCTTCAGCTCTCTGTATCTATGACTCTTTAACACTTTCCCACTTGGAGGCTCATTTGAATCCGGCATGTTTTGAAAGGAGAAATTTGCTCACAATGAAGAAGTTCTAATTTAGTAAACATGTTTTCTATTCAATAATAAACTTTTATGAAGAGATTTTCAATAGATTTGCCAAAATGTTTTCAAGTTCGTCTGCTGCAAAAGCATCTTTGCCAAATATGTGAAAAATCTCATTATGAGCAATTTCCCCTTTTGATACAATGTTTTCAAAAGTTGTCTGCTGCAGATGCGTCAAAAAGCATCTGCATATTGGAAAGTGTTAAAATTGTTAAGGATAAATCCTTTGTTCCTGAAGAACATGTTTAATTATGAGAAGAGACACTTTTCATGACAGTTTTGTATGTAATGAAAACACTTTTTGGGGATTATGTCTCCTGGCAAGGTACAAGCTATAGGTAACATCCTTTATGAGAAGTGACCACAAAATAGTCCAAGATACCATTAAGTGGTCAGTTAAGATCAAAGTCTCGCTGGCATTTACTATTTTGCCTTTTTATAGGATTGTAAAAGCTTTAGAAGCTGTAGGCGAGTCATTATTGACCTTTTACCAGATAAACTCCCAACATTTCAAAAATGAAATCAGACTTTCAAATACCTAATGTTATTCTAAGTTATAGAAGCATCATCTTCGAACATAGCCTAACCATCCATACCCATAAAATAATAAAATAGAAACAAATAACGATATCAATTTGTTTGTTTTGTTTTCTTGTGCCAGGTTCTTAATGGAAGCTCAACGATGATGACTAGTTTGATACTTCTTAAACGATCCAACAAAAATATCAAAGCTAGTTTCACCTAAATGCATCCACGTCTATTATATAAAACACATGCTTTTAAGATCAATGGTTGCAATTATTGAACTGAGGTAACAACGCTCCTCTTAATGCACTATCAATTTCAACCTTTATCCCTTTTCCTACTTGAAGATGCATGCCACAGCATCAGGCAGCATTTGAAAAAAACAATGTGACGAAAAAGACTAATTGTTCAGAATTATGAATTTCTCATTTTGCCGCAAGGTTTTCGACCCTATTCAATAACAAAACTTTCACTTATAGAAATATGTCTATACTTTTGCCTAGATGGTTTCAAAGTTGTCTGCTACAGAAATGTTATATGTGGTAAAGGGTTATCCTCTGTTCTCACTTTTACGAGTGGATAAGTTCAATACCGTTAGAAAAATGTTATATTTTTAGGCTAGCAACAATTAAGCCTTCCCACATACAAGAAATCTGCAGCAGAAGACTTTGAACATATTTTGTCAAAAAATAAAAAATCTCTTTAATTGAATGGATAACCAATGACTAAAAGTGGAAAACATTGTGGCAAAAGGAGAAATTGCTCTATCAATGTGTTTTCAATAGTTGTCTGCTGCAATTGGGTAATAATGCCTGAGTAAGTGGGAAGGATAAATGTGTATCAAATAATGCAGATGTAGAAGATTTTAGTCTCATCTCATTTTAAATTATCTATGAAAAATATTGTACATTACAAATGATTTGATTTATCACAATTTGACATTTCCGTGATTCATTTTTATATCCCTTTCCCACCTACAAATCTTTATATAAAAGTTGAGTTTCAGGATTGAGTTGTGAAAATATAGTGGCAAAAGGAAAAGTTGCTCACCATGAGCAATTTCTTGCCTTGCAGCATTGTTTTTAAAATTCTGAAAGCATCTGTATGAGGGAAAGGGAATTGAGGTTAAGGGCCATTTTTAGCATTATAAAAGATTATGTAACGGCGACAGTTCACTTATTAATGTTCCATGGGTAAACAAAACCAGTACTAGGCTAGGAATAGTGCACTCAATCATGACCGCAGCAACTGAGGTTTGAACCCAAATCCTGGAAGCTAACCTGTAACTCCGCCATGGCAGCTTTCTGTTAATGAATGTTTGAATGGTAGGAAAACCAGAATTGACTCATTTTCACTTTGTTTGATAATGATTATGAATATAAAAATCAGAAAATTTCACATTCCTTTCAATTTTGCAGCATCTAAAATGTGACATCATATATCATGAGTAGTGCTTTCCTAAATACAACAATTGTGCAGCAGACAACATTGTGTGTAAAATATGGAAAATGGCTGTAAATGATGATTTATTGATTTAAATACAACTGAAAACTGTCTGCTATTGAAGCATAAGATGCATCTGCGTGTGGGAAAGGGGTTAACCCTTTCCCGCATACGACAATTCTGCAGCAGACGACTTTCAATATATCTTGTCAAAAAATGGTAAATCTCTTTAATTGAATGGATAACCTATGACTAAAAGTGGAAAACATTGTGGCAAAAGGAGAAATTGATCGTTTTGAGCAATTTCTTCTTTTGTCACTATGTTTTCAAAAAGCAGTCTGCTGCAGAGGCGTCAGAAAGTGTCTATATGATGAGGGAAAGGGTTAAGGACAAGTTTCCCAGAGTACAATCTATTCAAAGCATTATATAACTATTGAAGAGAAGATTTTTAAAGCCACTTCCTGTCTCTCTCCTTTTTCAGATTTCAATTAATGACCTACTCTACTGAAGGGCTTTGAAGCTCGAAATATCATAAAAGACAGTTAATGACTTTCTACAATACTGACTCTTCTTTCTTCTTGCTCAAATACAAACAAAATGTGAGCCATTGAGGAAAAGGAAAAATCGCTCAATATGGATGATTTCTGCTTTTCTCGGATTGTTCTTCAATAAGTTTATGCCGCATAGGGTATAAAATGCCATTTCTATCAGCTTAAGGGTGAAAGCCTCATTAATCTGTATTTCCTGTCTAATCATTATCAGTATGAATTAACAAGAGCACTTGAATGAACACTTGTGTAGCAAGCCAATAACCAGCTAGTCCGCCATGGCCCAGTGGTTAGCATTTGGGATGTGGATGTCCGGCGTTCGATCCCCAGATGCAGGGGTCATTGGGAAGTGCAAATGGGCAAGCTACAGTTCCTAGCCTCGTACTGCTTTGTTTACCTAGGTTTCATGAATAAGTGAACTGTTACCATGGCCTCGTACTGCTTTGTTTACCTAAGTTTCATGAATAAGTGAACTGTTACCATGATATAACTGAAATGATGTTGAAAATGGCATAAAAAAAACAAACACAAAATCTGCCAATAACAAATGACTATCACCAGTGTAAAAAGACAAACAGAGGAAGGACATGTGTGAGTAATGCTGTTTGTTGTTTTTTAAACACTCCACAAACAATAACCTGTCAGTAATGTTTTGTTTGTTTACAACATTGATAACCTGAAACACAACCTTTTACTCTCCTCTGTTCAGATATATTTTTTGTTATGTCTATCTCTGTTCAGATATATTTTTTGTTATGTCTATGAAATTGACTTACCGGTATAGACAAATGTACTGTTGTGGTCTGGATCAAATGGGCAGTTTCCACGGCCATCTTGTTCTGCAATACTGTGAAATCCAGGTACTTGAATCTGTAAAACATACACAGAGATGTCACTTGCTTGTAATTACTCATTAAAATGATCAAATGATGGAAAGCGTGTAACTCATATGACATATCCTGTGAATAATTTTCAAAATACTTTTCAAAAGTGAGAAAATAATATGTGTGAAGAAGAACATGTTGAGGGCTTGGCGTGAAACGGTTGTAACTAAAATCTTTATTTTTTTACCAAGGTTAATCACCTCGCCATGAAGTCTTTATAAGTGTTAAATCATTTTTCTTGGTAAAACAATGGAAATTTAGGTGCCATTGCTCGTTCTGAGCAATGGCACCTAAATTTGCATTATTTACAAAGGGGTCAAAATTGACCCTAAACCAGGGTTTTCAAAATAGGTTTTTAGCTACAACCGTTTCACCCAAGCCCTCGATGTGTCAGCTGCCAAAATGTCATAAAGTTCAAGGATGTCATACTGACAGACGATTGATTGATTGATCATTATGCTGCTTTCAACAATTTTTAGGTTAGGCATTTCCTGGGTATTACTAGTACTACTGTTCCATTTATTCTTACACCAGTCATTCAGTTATGCTTTTACCCCGCAACCCTGAGTGCCAAGGAGGGCAGCCATTACTACCATTTTTAAAGTCTTTGGTATGAACGGGCCGGGGATCGAACCAACAACCTCCAACACCTAAGGCAGACGCTCTACCACTACACCACTGAAGCAGTCACAGACAGATTAACATCCGATGGAGAAGTGATCCCTTGTTGTCTTCCTACCAAGGCAGGCGACACAAAAAAAGCCGAAATGAATCTATTTATGCACTCTAAATTTGAAACAGAATATTTAACATTGCATAATGAATTTCCTTTTACTGTATTCCATCAGTTTTAATCGGTCTTTAATTTAACGCTAACTTCAGTACTAGCATAAGATTTAACATTGTGAACAAAATTAAAGCTAACATGTCAAGAGAATTTTAACAATCTCCTGCCTCTAATTTCTTCAATCTAGATTAATTTGTATTAGGTATAGATTGACCTTTTTCAGAACATTTATTTTAAATTAAATCTGTCAACTTCTATAACGGGGTGGGGGAGATTGCATTGAGGGAAAATGAGAAATTGCTATCATGAGTCTTATAACTACGAAACTATTTGTCTAGGTTGTCCATTCTTTTATACAAATGCATTCAAGAGTCTAGTGTCAACATATCCAGTACAGGGGTTTAGGACACATCATGCAGGATAATTGAAACAATTATCAGTTTTTCACATGCAAAATATATATTCAGCAGAAGACTGGGCAAAAATATGGAAATTTTCCATAACAGAAACTTGAATCATTGAAAAGATCTGAAAACAGTGTGACAAAAGAAGAAATTGCTAAATCTGTTTTCAAAAGTCGTCTGCTGTATATGGCTGCATGTGGGGTTTAAGGTCAATCTACCATCTTGAATCTTTCTATAATTCAAACAGTTGATCACTAATTTAGTAAAACTATCAGTAGGTGCATAGCAAGTTTTGAAATAGGACCATTGAAACATTAAATCTAAATTTGTTCATCTTTCTTTTTCATTTTGACATGCACAAACATAATCCACTTCAATCAAAACAGTAATGCAAACCAAAACGTAAACCATCTTTTAGTGTTTTTCACACATGCAAAAGCTGTCCACCTTCATACAGAGGACATTGTGATGCCTTTTCAGTGGACGACTTTTGAAAACCATTGGAAATGAAGCAATTGCTTAAAATTGTATATCTTATGTTCTCATCAGTTGCTTCAAAGCAGAAAGCTAACAATGATAATGTTTATACAGATACATAGATGGTAGACCACTTGTTTGGCAAGGACATGGGTAAACATGTCTCTATGCATGGCTTACAATGAAGACACATTAACCTGCTATAATCTCATTCCTATCCACTCTGAACATGTGCCAACTGAATTTCAATGGTAGAGACAACTTTTTGAGCTTCAGAACAAAACAATGAGCAAATTTCTCTTTTCCCTCTTTAACTATCATTTGTTTTGCACCTTTTCCCTCCTTTTCTATGACAATTATTCATTTCGATATTGTATAATATTGTCTGTAGGTTGAACTGAATTGTAAATAATAATATAGGTATTCTTAAACAACTAAAAAGCCCTTTTAAAGTTATATCATTTTATACTTCTTTCAAATGAGAAACGTCTGTTGAAAAGAATAAGAAATCTGGATGTATGCAAGGTATTGTTCAGGGTTTATGAATTCCATGCACATACTGAAAACTTTGATAAACATGGACTTTCAACCATGCAAAATCTCAAACCAACTCATCAATTGCCATGTTTGTCAAACTTTCAAGCATCTACTATCGGGGTGACAAGGGGGATTGTAGTGATGAACCCTTTCAACCACATACAACAAATCTGCAGCAACAACTTTGAAAGTATCTCAGCAAAAACATGGAAGATCTCAATAAATTTTTAATAATCGTCTGCTGCAGGGGTGTCAGAAAGTATCTGTATGTGGGTTAAAGTAAGTTAAAATTCACTTGTTCTTTACATAGAAGCAAAACCATCGATCTGTCTTCAAAAAATTCTAAATTTGTTAGTTTCAATTTGACTAAGAAAGTAAAACAAATTGCAAGCAAAACATTTTGACAGATGCTTGGAGAATTGCAGTGGTTAGAGAGTTTATTGTCAACACAGCAACAATGATGCAGTAACATAACAAAATGCATTTTATTTGCACCTCAGATGTGCTCACATTTCCTGAGATATCACTTTCATTCATCTGAAACACAAAATACATAGAAACAAGAATCAATTTGTTGTGTAATTCCACATTATTTACAGATCTTACTTTAATTATTATACTTTCCCACATATAGGAGCTTTCTGATGCCAATGCAGCAGACAACATTTGAAAACTTTATGGCAAAAGGAGAAATTGCTCAAAAAGATAAATTTGTTGTTTTGTCACAAAGTGTTTTCATCTATATTCAATAATTGATCTTTTGTTTATTGAGATTTGTCTTCATTTTATGTAGATGTTTTCAAAGCAGATTCATTGTATGTGGGGAAAAGTTATTAACCCTTTCCCTCATACGACAATTCTGCAGCAGACGACTTTGAACGCATTTTGTCAAAACATAGAAAATCTCCATAATTGAATGGATAACCTATGACAAAAAGTGGAAAACATTGTGGCAAAAGGAGAAATTGCACGTTGTGTGCAATTTCTTCTTTTGTCACTATGTTTTCAAAAAGCCGTCTGCTGCAGAGGCGTCAGAAAGCGTTTATATGAGGGAAAGGGTTAATAATTAAAGTCCCTTGCCTAATTCTTAGGCATAGATATTTTGAATTGTCATTTTAAAAAAGTTCCGATATTGAAAACCCTTTTAAATGTATATATACACACAATTATCTCAATTAATTGAAAACCTTTTTCACCAATGGGCTGTTTAACAGTCTATGTGAAAAAAGCAAGCAGTTGCTTGGAAAGTATGTTGTGTGGACTGTACTGGTGTGGGAAAACTAGGAAACGCATGAGTAGGTGAACTGGTCGCCATGATATGACTGAAAAATTGTTGAAAACGGCGTTAAACCCTAATCAATCAATCAATCCATTTTGAAAGAGTATAATAACTGATCAGAATTGTTTTAACCCTTTCCCACAGACAGCAAATTTGCAGCAGAAGGCCCTCAAAATATCTTGGCAAACATATGGAAAAACATTGTGGCAAACTTGTTTCAAAAACTGGAAAAAGAATATTGGAAGATTGACCTACAAATTGACTTATTCAATCACGAAATGATTGAAAAATTGTTAAATCATGATACATGTATGGTTATTGAGTTAAGATTTATTTTTAAACAGTATTACGATACCTAAAACCTTCAACTGTAGCCATTAATTTTAACTTTTTATATCTTTGTTAAGGTAATTCGAAGTCTTATAGGTTTTGTGTAATGCACAATATGAAATATGTACTGCGAATATAATTGAAAACCGCAAATCTTTCAACTTTTTTTCTGCTCTATTAAGTTAATTTGTCAATGCTATATACTTAAACCCTTTCCCACATATAGACGCTTTCTGACGCCTCTGCAGCAGACGGCATTTTGATAACATAGTGACAAAAGAAGAAATTGCTCAAAACGAGCAATTTCTCCTTTTGCCACAATGTTTTCCACTTTTAGTCATAGGTTATCCATTTAATTATAGAGATATTCTATGTTTTGACAAAATATGTTCAAAGTCGTCTGCTGCAGAATTGTTGTATGAGTGAAAGGGTTAACCCTTTCCCACATACAGCAATCCTGCAGCAAAAGACATTGAAGAAAGATACATGTACCATCAAGATTAACATATTGTTGGCTTTATGCTAAACAGTTGTAACTACATCTTGTAACAAGCTGTAGTTACAACCGATTTGCATGTAGCCCACAATATGGAATCTCTCTACAATTGAAAGTATCATTATCATATGGTGTTGAAAACATGGAGGCAAAATAAGAAATTGCTCGTTTTGAGCAATTTCTCCTTTTGTCACAATGTTTTCAAAAGTAGTCTGCAGCATGGCCGTCAGCGAGCGTCTGTATGTGGAAAAGGGTTAAACGCTGGAACAAAAGAAATTATTAATAAGAATTATCTACAGATTTTATTACTTCCACATTATTTTCTTTATCCATAAACATTTTTAAAGATATTCTCTAGGTAACCATGGTTCCTTTCAATATGCTAAAGCACTGTCTTTTCTCTTTTTTTTTACATTTGTAGAATGACTTTAATTTTGAGAAAGTTTTAACTACCAGCTGTAGCAAGTGTTTGTTACCTGCTACCTTTACTCCCTTTATAAATTCCTTTGATGCCAACATTGGGATCCAACATTGGGACAATCAAATCTGCTTTGTCAAATTACAAAAATAATTACTGCTTACATTTTGTATTTACAAGTTAACTTTATCGTAGACATTGGGCACAGTTGCATAAACAATTTCAGCTAAATTCTACCTAAACCCTTTCCCTCCTTCAGCGGCTTTTCGAGGCGTACACAGCAGGTGACTTTCAAAAACATTCTGGCAAAAGTTGAAATTTTTCATAAAAAGCAATTTTTCCATTTGACACAATGTTTCCAAAGCATTTTAATAAGTCTACTTTCATTTATGGAGATTTTCTGTATTTTTGAATACATGTTTTCAAAGTTGTCTGCTGCAAATTTACTGTATGTGGAAAAGGGTTAAAAGGTATCAAGGGTTGTGTTTGAATGGGAATTGCCTTAATTTTCGGGGCTATGTATATAGAATAGATAGCCAGTGGGTTACAGCTACATGACATAGGTCGTTAATCTTGTCTCGCAAGCTAAAGAATATGCGGAGAAGATTTTGAAATGACACTATTTCTCATAAAAATACTTTTTCAACCACATATAAAAGGCAACCTTACACCACTGTTCCCGTTGAATAACATTAGTCCTTCACTTATTCCTGACTTTAAACACCTTTTCCTTCATCTCAACTGCACAGAACTTTATTTTCCACATTATTTCCAATCTCTAATGATAAAGTATTCCTGGTTTTGTAAAGGCAGAATAACTAGCAGACGTTTTGTTAACCCTTCCCCCCATACAACAAATCATAATGAACAATTTCTCCTTATGCCAGAATGATTTCAAAATTTGTCTGCAACATATGCGTCACACACAACCTTTCCCGATGGCACATGCACATCTTGATGCTTCTGCACCAGGTGACTTTTGAAAAACACTGTGGCAAAGATGAGAAATTTCCCTTTTTGTTACAATGTCTTTCAACTCTTATTTATCCTTTCATTCAGAGATTTTCCGTGTTTGTATACATGTTTTCAGAGTCGTCTGCAGGAGATTTGTTGTATATGGGAAAGGGTTAGCTTAAAATAATGGTTTTCTGCTATACAGAGGCTTATGTAAAATCATTGATACCACTTGGTAAATGTTTGGATGACATTCTCAATGGGAAAGTAAAACAGATCAGAGTCTTTAACCCTTTTCCAAACTTTTTAAAACAATTTGGCAAAAGTAGAAATTGCTCCTTTTGCCTTTTTTAAGCTCTTATTCAATAATAAAAAAAATCATATTTTTTAGGGAATTTCCAAACTTTTTGCCTAGATGTTTTCCAAGTCATCTGCTACAGATGTATTGTATTTGGGAAAGTGAAACATCAATAAAAGGTATGACAACCTTTGTGATTATAACATATTCATTGAAACAGACAACTGCTCACACCTTTGCAGACAAAACTTTTGGATTTAATTGCAAGGAAACAAGAAATTATTCTGGACTAATACATGTACCTAATAGTGTTCATTATCATCTGCAAACAGAATATGCAAATATATCCTCAAATTTCATAAGAAATCTCAACTATGATATAACCGCATACAGAGTAGACTGTCACTCCGTTTCAACCTTTCCGAAATATGACAACTCTGCAGCAGACGACTTTGAAAACATCCTTGAATTTTTTTGGAAAATACCTTAAAACAAAAGTACAATACTTGAATAGCGTTGAAAACATGGTGACAAAAAGAGAAATTGCTTGAGTTGAGCAATATCTGCTTTTGTTGCTATGTTTTCAAAAAGCTGTCTGCTGCTGAGGCGTCAGAAAGTGTCTATATGATGGAAAGGGTTAAAACTTTTCCACTTAGAACCACATATTTCTTATAATAGATTAAAATGTAGCTAAGTTACAGCAGCCCCACCATACAGCATATTTTCAACACTGTGTTTACATTTTCTACAAATATTTTTTAATTTCAATTAGTAAGCATGAACACTTTGTTCTCCTCTCATATAGCAAAATATTTTTTATTAGGGAAGTGTCTGCTGTTTCTTCAATGTTTTTAATCCAACACAAAACAATATATATTGTGGTAAATATATTATTCATGAATATTAAAATTTACATAAACTTTAAAATTTGCATTTTTAAAGACTTTGTCTTCGTCAAAAGGTTTCAGTTTACAGCATGGAACCCCAAGTCCTTTCAAATATAAAAGTTTATTTAACCCTCCGCTGATTCTATAACAGACATGCATACTTCTTAATTTCCATGATATAGACTTGTGCTGTTACTTTTAAAACCCATTGTTTCATCTCAAAATAATTGAAACAGAAATGGAGGCCTAGCAAAGGTCTGAGATATGTCAAATTTCAGTATTCATTTAGCCTCATCAAATAATCTTCTCAGCCTGAAGATGGATGGACTTGTTGCAGATTAGCTGTATGTGTGGGAAAAAGTTGATGTACTTACAGGCAGGTTCCCCTCTCTGTATATATACGTATGACACTTAGGTTTAAAGGCATTGGTCCCACATACGATAAACTTTCCGTTTTCAATCTTCGCTATAACTCTGATAAAATTCTCACATTTATCTTTATCCTGAAAAAGACAAAAAAACATGACAAATTAATACATGTACAGCATAAATCAAGACAGGGTGGAGTTAACCCTTTCCTTCATATAGACGCTTTCTCACGCCTCTGCAGCAGACGGCTTTTTGATAACATAGTGACAAAAGAAGAAATTTCTCAAAACGAGCAATTTCTCCTTTTGCCACAATGTTTTCCACTTTTAGTCATAGGTTATCCATTCAATTATAGAGATTTTCTATTTTTGACAAAATATGTTTAAAGTCGTCTGCTATAGAATTGTCATATGAGGGATTTTTGACAAAATATGTTTAAAGTTGTCTGCTATAGAATTGTCATATGAGGGAAAGGGTTAACTTGTCTTCTTCCCCACAATATCTCTTTTATAACTCTACCAAACCCTATGTTGTGTGAAACCATCTCAGTGAGACAATTCTTTTGAGTACCACGATGATTGGGCTTGAAGATCAACTTAGAATTTTGAAACATAAAACAGAACTTATTAACCATGTGATAGAAATGAAATATCATTGAAGGTGACTGAAGAACTATCAAAATAAATGAATTTTCTAAAAATAAATCCATGATCTTATAAATTGTTTCCTTTCCTTAAAAAGTTTTAGAAAAAGAAATCTCCTTCCAGTGTATGAAAATACAAAAGGGAACAATCAACGAAAGTAACGAGAAGGATCTCAATAGAATATACGAAGAGTAACAGAGACTGCAGGAACTGAGGAGAAAATTGGCCACTGGTACTGGTGACAGATTAAGACTTGATTATTGCCCAGATCTGTCAATATTCGACCATCTATCCCGCTAATGACAACATCATTATCACCAAATAAGGCCTGATCAAGTCCTGAAACTTGCAATTTCCAGTGAAACCACAACAAAAAGAAGACCAGAAATTATTCTACAAGGTGTCCAATTTTGTGCTATACATCATTCCTAAATAAGTACCATACCGGGCACTGTGATGTCTGAGTGATTGCAATTTATTGCTGCTTTTAATAACGTTTGGTTGTCTAACCAGCGATTTTATTCTTCTCAATGACAATAACTCTTTCCCACATACGACAAATCTTCCAACAGACAACTAAGAAATATCTCGGCATAAATATGGAAAGCATTCTTCAATGAAATTCTAAGTATCGAAAAGAGTTAAAAACACTGTGGCAAGAGGAAAAATATCTCATTCTGAGCAATTTCTCCATACATGTGCAATAATGTTTACAAAAGTAGTCTGCTGCAGAAGTCTCTGAACACATCTCCACATGGGAAAGGGATTATACCTTTTCTATTAAGAGCACATAAATGCTTTTACTACAATATGGGATGGAAGTGAACATTGCTGTTAATATCCAAGAACTGTTATTGCAATTAAAAATTCATAACTTCACCAGTACCATCTCAATATCAACCATTAGTTGTGCTATTAAGGATATATTGAGGCACAAAGACTGGTTTACACCTCTTCCAGGCTTTTGAAATGGTAAAGTGTGCATGTTACCCTACAGAAACCATACAGAAGCTGTGATTAAGGCTGTGATTAAAGACACATAACTTCTACAGAAAGACACATAAAGTCTTGGAAAGTCTTTCTAAGCACTGGTCAAACCCTGCATTATTTTGAAGCAGAAAGTAATTTCTTTTAACCCTTTTTACACATGCAGACACATTTTGATGCATTCTGCATCAGCTGACTTTTGAAAACATTGCTACAAAATGAACAAGTTCCTCCTTTGCGACAATGTTTTATACATCATTTTGTAATGAGAAGGGATATAATAAACCTTCAAGCAGTATCAATATACTGCACAAACAGCAAATCAAACTGAAATTTAAGTACCCAATTTAATTAAAAGTGAACAATGACACACACATTCAAATTGAACCATGTACAGCCGATACAAAATCAATATACACAATGTAATTCGGAACAGATCCTTGGATTTCCATAAAAATTTAGATTTTCACTGATTGTTGTTACCTAATGAATATTATCACATTTTCGACCTCATTTGTGGGTAATATAGTTGGCTAGAAAACAGTCATTGCATTTGCAAAGGTAGTTAAAAAAGATAAATTTGACAGAAAACTTGTGTTGCCTACAAACAGCCAATTAGTCAAAGCATGACAGACGGACGGACACAGTCAATTGAGAAACCATGCTTAGACACAGCAACAACAAAATGTAGGTTACTCCCCATAGTTTTGAAGAAAACATAGTGACAAAAGAAATTGCACAAAATGTGCAATTTCTCCTTTTGCCACAATGTTTTCCACTTTTTGTCATAGGTTATCCATTCAATTATGGAGATTTTCTATGTTTTGACAAAATACATTCAAAGTCGTCTGCTGCAGAATTGTCGTATGAGGGAAAGGGTTAAGTGAGTGGAAAGAGGGAAAATGTATATTACAGGAAGAGATACTCTAGGGTTCATAGCAATGTTACTGCTGGACACTGACATATTCTATGATGGCTAATTTAGTTTGATATGGCCGGAAAACAATCTTCCCTCTAATCAACAGAAATTTTCAACAGATTTCTGCAAACGTACATTTATCTAAGCCTTTTAATTAACCCTTTCCCACCTGCAGACACATTTTAACGCAATAGCAACAGACGACTTTTGAAAACATTGTGGCCAAAGGTGAAATTGCTCATGATGAGCAATTTCACCTTTGGCCACAATGTTTTCCACTTATAGTCATTGGTTATCCATTCAATTATAGGGATTTTCCATTTTTTGACAAAATATGTTTAAAGTCGTCTGCTGCGAATTAGTTGTATGTGGGAAAGGGTTAACAATTTCTCTGAATGTTTTAAACTGCTACTCAGCTTTGTGCATCTTAACAGTTTCCTATTTCTGACAAACTAATGCAAACATTTCAAGGGTCAATTTATTGCTGAACCAGTCAAAAGCCTGCAGTTAGGGCATATTGGGCAAATGGCATTAAAGGTGGCAAATTAACTTATAACCTAACAACATTTACCGGGACAGATATAGAACAAGGGGCACTTGCAGGTCAGGACTAAATCTTTACCTTCACTGAATCACCTAAATGCAATCGGCCACTTTTGAAACATTTTGGAAAGATGAGAATTTTGTCAACATGAGAACCATTTCTTATTCTTGAATGTCATCAATTTAGCATTAAAGCTGATTTACCTTGAAAACAATTCTTTACGAGTCTTTGGAGTACCAAGCACCAAGATTTAAGCCAAAAACCTTCCATTCTGGGAACAGACTCTAAAAACTAACAGATTAAAGGGTCACCAAATTGAACCTAAAATATGAAAAATCTAACGACAATAACTTGTAAAAGATGCAAGACTATTCTTGAAAAAGAGCTCAAAATCGTTTTACAGAAAGAATCAAGTAACAAAACAAAATGATGTTCATTTGAAGGACAAAAAATACAATTCGAAAAACAGAATTGAATCCATTGGAAATAATGAAGTAACCTTCGTTTTCTAGTTAAAACATGCACACACACTTTTTGAAAGCCAAAAATTGTGCAACCAAAGAAATTCAATCATTAAAACAGCCTTGGAAGCGAGAAAAAAAATCAAATGAAATGAAACACATCCCCCATTAATTTGCAAGATACAATTTCTCAGAAACCTTAGAGATCTTCATTTTAAAAACTGTTCAACCCATTCCCACAAACAACAAATCTTCAACAGACGACTTTGAGAATAGATTATGGAAAATGTGAAAAATCTCCCATTAATTATAATTGAAATATTAGATAGAGTTGAATACATTTTAAATGTCAATTTATTTATTTATTGGGGTTTTACGTCGCTTTCAACATTATTTTAGTTATATCACGGCGACAGTTCACTTATTCATGATCCCTGGGTAAACAAACCAGTACTAGGCTAGAAAATGTGCATTGCCATAAGTACACTCCACCATGACACACTGTGGTCAAAGCAGAAAGTGATATTTCTTCATTTTCCACAATGTTTTCAAAAGTTGTCTGCCGAGTCAGAAAGCATCTGTTTGTGGGAAAGGGTTAATAATGTCTGTAACGCTTAACCCTTTCCCTCATATAGACGCTTTCCGACACCTCTGCAGCAGACGGCTTTTTGAAAACATAGTGACAAAAGAAGAAATTACTCAAAACAAGCAATTTCTCCTTTTGCCACAATGTTTTCCACTTTTAGTCAAAGATTATCCATTCAATTTTCTGTTCTTTGCAGAATTGACATATGAGGGAAAGGGTTAAGTATATGTGCAGCACACAACTTTCTATTACTTATGTGCAAAGAACCAATATTTTTTTCAAAATCAGTTCAGAACAAATTTGAACCGACTCTATTTTTATTTGAACACCACCTGAGTGGTCATTCTAGAACATTCTAGTATTTGAAGGACATTTAATGGGTAATGGTTAGTTATACCACATCAAAACTATTAAATGACATTAAAACAATCATGAATGAATTTCAATTGAACCCTTTCATACAAACATCAAATATATAGCAGGCGATGTTGGAATCGCCCTGGAGGCAAAATAATTGAAACTTCTAATGAATAAAAATAAAATGATTGAATAGAGTTGAAATCATTGCGGCAAAAGGAAAAATTGCACATCATGAGTGACATTATATATAGCCTCAATGTTTTATTAAGTCATCTGCTGCAAATGCATCAAATGCTTCTGCAGTTGGGAAAGGGTTAACATCTTACACCTGTCCATTGACTTTTGTATGAAGTTTAAAGTCTAGATTGAAATCTTTGACCTGTCTACTATTTCTTTTAACCTTTTCTTACACTAAAAACAAATTTTCAGCAGACAGCTTTGAAAATATTGATATTTTAAATCCTAAATTAATGTTTTATTTGTTCTAAAAAGAGTTGAAAACGTTGCGGCTAAAGGATAATTGGTTCTTCATGACATTGCCATCATATTCACAAAAGTTGTCTGCTGAAGATATGCAAAAACAGGATCTGCATGTGGGAAATGACTAGTTCTATATTGTAACACATTGTGTAGCCTAAATATGTTTAGATACAACAGTATTGGATCGTTGCTCTTTAACTGTTTACCCCATAGTAGATTTGAAGAACCCTCAACTTTGAATATGTCTATAGTAATGCAATTATTCCAGCTGAAAATTCATGGTGTTGATGCTATGACAACGGAGGAAAGAAGCCTGTTACCACACAAGTCTGAAAGTCCTTGGTATCATCCCACTCAGATGCAAACTTCAGATTTGGCGTCCTTATTTGCTTCAGGACTCCTCATAGACAAACCAGTGTGGAAAAGCCATAAAACATGACATTCGAGTGACCTTCAACGTGTCTTACAAACCCATCCCATGTTTTGAAGATTAAATAATAATTTCTATACACATTCAAATGAATATGAATACTCTCTTTCAAAATTTTAAATGCACCACATCAGGTGAAAAAGGCACACAGTATCCAAGCTCCATATCACAAGGTGGAACCATTCAGGCTACAATACTGGGGCTTTGGTCAGTAGTTGCTTCCAGAGCTTTACTTAGTGTAGCCAAGTAAGACTTGGAGACTGTGTGTATGTATTTACAAGCCTGATCTGAGCCAACATTGTGTGCGTATTAATTAACACCCCTTTCGGCAGGACTTGCCTAAAATGCTCAAATACTCCTATTAAATATTACAGCAAGAGCCACTCAACTCTTTTCTTTGGGTTGACTTTTTTTTTCTCACTATTGGTTTAACCCTTGAATTGACCCTTTCCCATATGCAGACAACTTTCGAAATTGTTATTTGCCACAATGCTTTTAGTTCTTTACAATAATTTTACTTTCATTTTTTGAGATATTCATAATTTTACATGAATGTTTTCAAAGTTGTCTTCTGCATAATTGCTGAAAGTGGCAAAGGGTTCAGCAAAATGTTCTCAAACTCTTATATGACATAGTGGGTCTAAATTATTCTGCTTTTAATATTTGGTGAAGGCATTTCTTTCTTTTTCAAATGAACTGGCACTTTGCTAGGATACTTATTGTAACTTCTATGTTCAAGATTTTCTGAGAATTGAAAACATTGATGCAAAATAAGAAATTACTCATTATGATCAACTTCTCCATTAAATGGCAAACTGTTTTCAAACGCTGACTGCTGCAAATGCATCCAAATATGTCTGCTTTTGGGACAGCATTATGAAGTACCTTGTTTTCACCTAGGATAGTAATTGTTTCATAAATGATGGTTATTTTATTGGCCTTTAACATATCAGGTTATGTCATTTAATCTAAACAATATAGGGTCTTTTTTCACATTGTCTGAATTGGTGCCTTTCTCAGGAGATTTGTGGTGTTCAGATAAGAGATCTATGTAGGCTAGTTATAAATACCTTTTATTCTACCTCTTTCTCTCTATCATACAAAAGATCTGCAGCAGAAAACTTTGAAAACATCGAAGCAGAAAAAGAGAAACATTAAAGAATTAAGGAATCATTATTATGTAGATTTAAAAAACAGGAGTAAATGTTCATGATGAGTATTTTTTCATTTGCCACAATGTTTTTAAAAGTCTTCTGCTGCTGATGTGCAAAAATGCATCATCTATACAATGGCCGAAAAGGGATTTATTAATGTCTCGCAAAGTAAACTGAAATAGGAAAAGTCGACTTACCGCCATATCAGCATGTCTTTGATTACAACTAGTTCTGTCTTTTTGTAGCGGATTCCACACAATTCCCTGAAATAAATAAAAATAAAAATCATCTGTCAGTCATATTTGGTCAAAGTTTCATAGGATAATTTGAAGGCAGACTACTACATAAAATTCCTACTAAAAAGAATTCTGCAGCAGGCAGCATCAAGACAAAAAACACAGCAACAAAATGACCAAAGCACTTGTTTGCCATGCCATTTTCAACTCTTCTCTATAACCCTTTCCCTCATATAGACGCTTTCTGACGCCTCTGCAGCAGACGGCTTTTTGAAAACATAGTGACAAAAGAAGAAATTGCACAAAACGTGCAATTTCTCCTTTTGCCACAATGTTTTCCACTTTTTGTCATAGGTTACCCATTCAATTATTCAGATTTTCTATGTTTTGACAAAATACGTTCAAAGTCGTCTGCTGCAGATTTGTCATATGAGGGAAAGGGATAACTAAACTTTTATTTATAGAGATCTTCCAATTTTTTGCCTACATGTTTTCAAAGTTGTCTGCTACAACTTTGTTGTATGAGGGAAATGGTGGTCAAGAGCACAAGAGCTTACCCGTTCTGGATCGTCCTTCATGGTGACAAGGCTGATATTGAAGACTTTGTTACGGGCACCGACAAGAATAGAGGATCCGTCTTCCATCAAAATCTTGAAATAGTCAGTAAAATTTTCATCTCCTTCAAACACCTGTTTATCTGTCAATTCTGAAATGAGAAAATGAGAAATAATTCAATAATTGGTCATGAATCTATACAGATTTTCCATAATTTTGACTGAACATTTTCAAAGATTTGTGGAAAAGAGTTAATGATTTCTATACTGTTATCTACATTTGTCCAACATGAATATTTAACCCTTTCCCTCATACGACAATTCTGCAGCAGACGGCTTTGAACGTATTTTGTCAAAAAATAGAAAATCTCCATAATTGAACGAATGGATAACCTATGACAAAAAGTGGGAAACATTGTGGCAAAAGGAGAAATTGCACGTTTTGTGCAATTTCTTCTTTTGTCACTATGTTTCCAAAAAGCCGTCTGCTGCAGAGGCTTCAGAAAGCGTCTATATGAGGGAAAGTGTTAAGCAATCAATTGCTGCTGAATGATCTCATTAAAATAATCAGCTCTTGCAAATGAATTGAAAGTAACAGCTTTTAGATGGTGTCCTAATATCTCATCCAATGGGATTTCAAACAAATCAGAATATTCATTTGGCGGGAGATATAGTCACATGTTATTTATATTTTTTTTTTACCAGATTTGGAATATTCTCGCATTCATTGATGCAACAGATAAAGTAGTACCTCATCCATGTAGCTTAGAAGTAGTTAGGCGTAATTGACTTAACAAAATTTCCATCATCCAGATGTCCATCCTTTCTAAAACCTCTACAGCAGATGACTTTTTTAAACACTATTCAATAATTACAATTTCATACAGAGATTTTTCATATTTTTGCCTAGATGTTTTCAAAGTCGTCTGCTGCAGATTTGATGTACGTGGGAAAGGGTTTATGATAAACAGCAAGCAGGTCATCATAGAGCAGTCTTAATCATGCTTTTCACATTCACCCTTTTACTACATGCACATGAAATTTTAAGCATCTAAAGCAGCCGATATTTGAAAACATAATGTGTCAAAAGAAGAAATAGCAATTTACTCCTTTAGCAAAAACGTTTTCAACTCTTTCAATAATTATTCTTTCACTTGTAGAGATTTTACAATATTTTCCACTTGGATGTTTTCAAAGATGTCTGCTGTATATTTGTTGTTTACAGTAAATGGTTAATTAGGCATCTTAATTCATCACTTCACGTCATTAACAAGGATAGGATTTGATGGATGAAGTATTTTATATACTGTTTTGGTGATATTAGAGCTCCTTCACATAGTTTCTCCATGACACAGATTCTACACGCCATCATACTCAAAGAAACCCCAAATTCCAACAATATCATATCTGCAGCAGATGACAAACTTTCTAGGCAAAAATATGGAAAATCTCTCAATAAAAGTATAATTATTGAATACAGTTGAAAACATTGTGAAATAAAGTGAATGAGCATAATACTTATTTGTCAAAATGCAGATACATCAAAACATTTGTTTGCATATTGGAAAGGGTCACTGATGCAGACATATTTCCTACAATTCTGCAGCAGACGTACTATCTTTCAAAACATAGTTGGCAAAGAGGAAATTGCTTGTTTTGAGCTATTTCTCCTCAAATCCTAAAATGGTTTCAAAACCCGTCCTTGTAAGGGAAATGTTAAATAGTTGTGTCTGTATTACACAGAGAAGAAGAATCTGAAAGATATTTTTGCAGTATTCTTTATACTTTCCCACATACAGACACTTTCACCCATGCAGCAGAATTATAAGACTTGAATATATTGTGGCAAAAGAAGAAATTGCTCAAAACAAGCAATTTCTCCTCATTGCAACAATGTTTTCAACTGTTTTCAATAATAAAACTATCAGTTATAGAAATATTCCCTATTTTTGTCAATATGTTTTCAAAGACGTCTGCTGCAAATTTGTTGTCTATGGTAAAGGCTTAATATCCATTTTCTATTTCTTCAAATTTTAAGATCAGAAAACTCCACTCTTTCTCATGGTAAGGTTATCCACGCTCTCAGGGGGTAAGGTATATGCAAATTACCCCATTAATATTACACACACAATATCATACCATATGCCACAACAAACTAACAATGTAAGACTCTGTAATACAGATAAAATGTTATTGAGTCAATTCAGATTGCTACTCGGGATACTATCTTATAAAGTAAGGTACATTAAACATGTTGACGCTTAGTATCATACAACCCTATCTCCATACATTCAGTTACCTATGTTTAAGCTTATATTGAGGTAATAGATGCATGTGTTTTCTTTCACATATTTTATCTTGTCACTTGTCACCATTGGCTAGAAATATATATGCTTAATTATTTTTTCTAACGCAACCCTTTTTCACAAAAGTAAATTGATTTTCTGTAAATAAAATCGAAACCCTTTTTTCAAAATATGTAGAAATTACCAACCCTATCATCATAGGGTGCAACTAATCTAATAGAAGATCAAGTATTACATCAAAATATGTTGCACAAATTATCTGATGGAATCTTTCTTGTCATAATTCAAGAGAAAAGTAACACACAAGCCAAAATGAGAAAATCTCCATATCACAATAAACTTGGATTCAGGTCAAACAAAAAACCCTGTCAGACATGTATATTATGAGTTTTATAGTAACTGTTGTTGTTGTTTATCTCAAAGTGTAGATTAAAGAAGGTTTGAAAAGAAGAAGTCTTTAGCATGTCAAAGGTTTCCACTAAGAAACATTATGCAAGAGCATAAAGCCACCTTGATGCATAGAGATGGATTCATGCGAAAGCGTTTTAACTACATCATGTAATAAGACTTAATAATGCCCGTTTTGCATTAAGCCCACTTATATAAAACTTCTATGACACAATTAAAAGTGACATTGAAGAAACTTTAGATGCAATTGGACCAAAGTAGTATCATATACAAGGCTTCTATATTTCTATTGCTATTTGTGCAACTGCTTATAAAAACATTATGTTTTCATGGGGGTGCAATATTTCAGTTACCTCCAATAAATAATACAGTGAAAAACTAATAAAACGGTCACCTATCTACAACATAAATTTTATTAAATCTTCTTCAAATATGATATCCAATATTGCTCAGTGAGTATCACACCCCCTTCATCTCCCTATCAAATGTATCTTTACAACAGATTAACCCTTTCCCTCTTATAGACGCTTTCTGATGTCTCTGCAACAGACAGATTTTTGATAACATAGTGACAAAAGAAGAAATTGCTCAAAACAAGCAATTTCTCTTTTGCCACAATTTCTTTTTTGTCATTCAAATAACCTATTTTTTGACAGAATATGTTCAAAGTCGTCTGCTGCAGAATTGTCGTATGAGGGGAAGGTTTAACCCTTTCCCACATAAAACAAATCTGCAGCAGACGATTTTTAAATCATACACGAAAAAAATTGGAAACTCCCTTCTAATATTATTTTCTTTCTATAAAAATTTGTAATAAGTTCTTTCACAATTGGGTTTGTAAAACATTCAAATTAAAACATTATACCAAATGGATAAAGATTGGACATGCTTATAATACTTTAATATTAAAAATATGTGTGTTTGTACGTGTCCAAGTAGATCTATCTTTATCTTCACCATTTCGCCAAACAACTTTTCAGATGGCGTCCATGGACATAATAAAGGGATAATCTATGTACTGTGACATACTGGAGACACACCTGTATTATCAATCTGTATAATATCTCTGATAATTTGAGTATCATTATATTCTCTGATAACTGTCGAGGGGTCAGCGAACTGACCCATATATAGATCTATATTATAAATCTATCAAAATTACCCAGTAATATGAGATCACTCCCTGGGATGGATCTTAAGTGAGTTGCCTTTATTCCTTTCCACCATACAAAAAGTGTCAGCAGATGACTTGGAAAATACGTCGAAACAAAGATGGAAAGTTTCCATAAATGAAAGTTTTATCTATGAATAGAGTTGAAACATTGTAACAAAGGGAGAAATTGGTCACAACCAATTTCTCCCTTTGCAGCAATGGTTTTCTAAGTCGTCTGCTGCAGATGTGTTTGTAAAAATGGGAAAGGATTAATACATTATTTTATCCTCCTACTGTTTCCCATGAACTAATAAAAGCAAAGTGTTTCACAGTTCATAATGTTGGGTACTTCTGCCATCAAAAAGAGAAGTCTCTTTCAACTTTGATTCCAAGTACACACAATTTTGGTATTATTGTAGTCTAGTCACAAGTGAGAGAGAAAGAGAGAGATGGGTTCTCACTACCCAAACAATCAACAATAATCTGTAATCTTTTATATCCATCAGTAATTAGGGTTACAAAACACTTATTTGAAGAAAGTGTCATTTCAAAATGTATCACATTCCAGAGTTCCACATAATTTTCATGAAACCACCACTTTTATACCACACCAGCCATCTGCGTGAAGCATGTACTGAATACTACAGTAACAAGGAGAAACCTTGATGAGATGAAGAACAGATCATTGTCCTGCAAAATTATACTGTTGAAGTCCATGTTGAAGGTACTCGTACAGTTTGCAGGTCAAATAAGCATCTACGATTTTGAAGAGACTGTAATGATGTACAGGCAAATCTGCTACACAGTTTGTTTGCGTTGATACAAGATGTCATCATATATCTTTGACCTCTAAACTGGCTATAAAACACCATTCTCACAGAGTTATACATGTATAAGGATGCAATGTCTATAGGGACGTAACACTCACTAATTTGCCATCAGTCCAAACAATAATGAACTGTTAAATAAAAGATCAGCATAATGCCTGCAGTAAAACTGTTTCTCCTTCAAGAACTACTCATAAACAATAACGGAATCATTAAGTTGAGCCTTACATCTGCTGGGCTAGAGATATTGACCATTCCTGAGAAAACTGGAAACAATTCCCATACAAATATATTTCAATAAAAGATCCCTTTGTTTTCATTCCATAGACATAAATAAAGTGGCAAAAACTTTGGGATTATCTGCTTCACATTTAAATATTTCCTATAAAATTGCATGTTATTTTTCTGTGTCCATCTTGAGTACTGGAATGTGACATCGTTGCCAAAAGATATAAGATATTAAGTTTTTCCTAAATATAATGGAAGATATGTTTGACAGAATGATGTTCATTTAAAATAGACTTGCTACAATAGAAAATATACTTCGGATATCACTTTTTGCTATAAAAAGGGGAGATAATTCAGCAATTAGGGAAGCTACCATTCTGGATCTTTCATAATGCGCTACTTCTCATTGACCTTTAAACAAGTTTCATAAGAATAGGTTTGATAATGTTTATAATTCTGTGGACAAAAAATTGTTGACACCGACACCTACGATAAGGTTACTATAACGGCTTGCACTGTTGTTCTCTAATGAATAGCCAAGCCAATAATAAAGGGTTGAGGAATCGACCAAAGCCATCTTATCAGAAAATTACCAATCAGGACCCATATCCCTTCAATGATTGAGTTTATCATATCAGTAAAAAGTCTCATCTCTGCATTCCCAAACTTTTCATCTTCAAAGAAGATCTTTCACTTCACATAGAACCATATCAATTACTTGATAATAGTACTGATACCTTTTAGTTAAAGGCCTTAATTAATCCTTTAACCAAATTCACAAATGGCAAGAAAATTCATTACATTGAAATCCAAAATATTTTTATAACAAATTTATAATTGCATCGTAAATTGAAAGACATATTTCGAGCAAGCTTTGTTCATTGTATTTGTTCCACTTTTAGTGTTGTGCTTGTAAAAATGACCTGGTAACATTCTTTCTTTCATATCAATGTATGGTGTTTTTAAAAACAGTTTGCAAACATTATGCAATTGAGGTGAAGTTTTGCATGCAACTGCTTCCTTATCCCTATAAATATTTGTACTGAATGACAAGATTCACTGCAGTAAAGTTCTCACAACAAAAACCTTGGCAACTTTCAATAGGCTGGTGTGCCAGCAGGTTAGAAATAGCTTTCCTGGCCTCTCTTCAATTTCACATTGTTTTTGTTTACTTCACGCATACACAGCTCTTGATAAGAGACCTATTTCATGATCATAAATCTTTATTTCATCTCCGAAACATATGTTGTGGGTACTCAAAAGAATTGTCTCCTCGAGGCGATTCTTTTGAGTACCCAAGACATCGGGTTTATTTGGGCAATAAGCGAGATATTCAAGGACAAAGACCATTTACTCCTGGGGCATGCAACAGGTAAGACTCAGGCTCTCCTCAATATAAAGGTTTTACGGCTTCTTGTAATAAGCAAGCATATTATTTACACTTTTGTTATTTTGATTACCTAACACATTAACCTTTAACACTTTCTGGCTTTCAGACCCATTAACCCTTTCCCTCTTTTGTCACTATGTTTTCAAAAAGCCGTCTGCGTCGGAAAGTGTTTATATGAGGGAAAGGGTTAAGACGCATCTGCAGCAGACTATCTTTGAAAACACTGTGGGGCAAAAAGAGAAATTGGTCACAACAGGTAATGTCACCCTTTTGACACAACTTTATGAACTCTTTTCAATAATTGTACTGTTGTATAACAATCATGTTTTCCAATTTATGCTTAGATATCTTCTGCTGCAGAGTTGCTGTATGTGAGATGTCTTCTGCTACAGATTTGCTGTGTGTGGGAAAGGCTTAACCTTATACTTGATGCAGACTGACATAACTTCTGATGATTTGAGAAGCAGACAATCCTGTTGCAGAAAAGAGGAGACATTCCTGGTAACGAGCTTGCCGCTGCTTCCTTAATTAAACGCTTTAACCTTTAACTACCATTACAATGTGCATGGTCTTTAACAAAGTTGTGATGATAGACTTGGCAATTTATTGCCGATCAATCAAAGAACTGTAAGAGAGCCCACAACCAGTTCTCTTTAACCCCTCATAAATGATCTATGTTTTTATGTAAGATCAACAGTGTTGGCTTAGTAACAGGGCAACAATTTCAAGAGGTGATGACTAAAGCCATAATATATAATTCTTAGCTCAATCCCACTTACAAAAAAATGTGAAGCAGATGACTTTGAAAACATTTGAGGCAAAAATAATGAAATGTAGGGTTAAATTCATTTTGACAAAAAGGAGAAATTGTTCAGCACAAGATATTGTCACAATTGTTTCAGAAGACTTCACTAGTCTGGTGCAGATGCGGAACTCTAGATAAGGGTTGTTTGCATGTTCTAAAATCCTTATTAAAATGTTGACCCTCTAACCCTATGTTGTGGGTACTCAAAAGAATTGTCTCAGTGAGACGATTCTTTTGAGTACCCACAACATAGGGTTTGCTTTAATAATAAGAGAGAAATTGTGGGGAAAAAGAGTGAATACCCCTCCTTATCTGGACCTCTGCAGATGGCGCCTAAATGTGTCTGCAGCAGGGGAAGAGCTAAGCCTTTCCACATGCTGTGACTGTGATCATCCACATACGCCAGTGATGATGATTATGTGTCAATCAATCTTAAGCTGTTACATACAAAATACAAATAGCTATTGGAAGGTACACCAGCCGGATTTTATTTGGTTACGTTATTACCTGAGTACATGTTAAATGAATATGAGCAATCAGATGCTCAAGGAAAGGTACTGCAAAGCTTCTGAAACCAGTGAAGATTTTAGATCACACTGCACATACATGTACTTTCAATGTAATATGGATCTTCACTTTTCACTGATTGGATACAGGGAGCATGGAAGAAGCTTCCCACGGATACATTTGGATCAGATGGCATAGATGATGAGCAATTTCACCTTTTGCCACAATATTTTCAACTCCATTCAAGTATTTAACTTTCATTAGCAGAGATTTTCAAACCTAGCAAAGATCGCCTGCTGTAGATATGTTGTATGTGGGAAAGGGTTATATAGAATATTTGATGGGGTTTACCTCTTCTGTGAGACCTTGGACATTGATAGACAGGTAGCTGTGCCAGCTATATTAACCTTTTCCCATTTATAACATATCAAGAGCAGACAACTTTGAAAACATGTAATTGGAAAAGATGGAAACTCAACAAACGAAAGAATGATAATCTAATCCAGATAAAAAACATTGAACATTACTCATTGTAAGCCATTTCCCATTTTGCTACAAGTTTGAATCTTTTCAGAAATCGTCAGCTGCAGACCTGTTCAAGTGTGTCTGCATGCGAGGGGGAAAGGGTTAATCGAGGTAATGACCCATGTTATGTATGAGGTATGCCAACCTGGCACAAGGTTAAAACACTCATCCACTACACTTATAACACTACCAACAACTGCCAACTGTTGATGCTAGTCTCAGCTTAGACCATCCAGAACAAAATGCTATTATCACCTTTTATTATAATACCCTGCCTGGGAAAAGATCAACCCTTTCCCACGTATAGACGCTTTCTGACGCCTCTGTAGCAGATGACTTTGGAAAATACTGCGGCAAAAGGAGAAATTGCTCATTATGAGCACAGAGATTTTTCGCATTTTTGTTCAGCTGAGATGTCTTCAAAGTCGTCTGCTGCAGAATTGCTGTAAGTGGGAATGGGTAAACAGTGAGGCTACTAAAGGAGCCAGTCCTATTTGGAAAATGTAAAAGTTGGCATTACCTAACAGTGTAGGTTCAGATTAGTCTCGACATCTGCTCTGTCTTGTCAAGAGTCTAAACAACTGCTGACAGAAGCTTCCAGCAAGCTTGTGTAAGTAATATTAGAAAAGTTCAGATCCTGAATAGAATGTGCCAAATTGCACTGGTTCTACACTGTACTCAAAATTCAATGGATGGTTTATAACAAATCTAGATGCCATTTAACCCTTTCCCACATGCAGCAAATCTGCAGCAGACGACTTTGAAAACAGTGACAAAAACCTGAAACATCTCCATAAAAGATAGCTTAATTGTTAAATAAAGATGAAAACATTGAGGCCAAAGGAGAAATTGCCCATCATGAGCAATTTCACCTTTGGCCACAATGTTTTCAAAAGTCGTCTGCTGCTATTACGTCAAAATGCGTCTGCAGATGGGAAAGGGTCAAGACATATATTTCAAAGTCCAAGAACATTAATGGAAAGTGCTTTTCAAGTACCAGTATGTGTTTTTCTCAATCTCCAAATATCCAATCTATAAAGGTTCTGTAACAGACTAATAAAGATTTATGCCACGATGTACTGGCTGATACTACAATAAGGTCATTATTTCACAAAGTTACATTAATACTGTCTGACATTTCATAATCACCTGTTACAAAAAAATAATCTGTCAAAACTGCTTGTGACATGCGACAAAACATTGTCAGAATAATGACTCTTACACTTAACCCTTTCCCTCATATAGACGCTTTCTGACGCCTCTGCAGCAGACGGCTTTTTGAAAACATAGTGACAAGAGAAGAAATTGCACAAAACGTGCAATTTCTCCTTTTGCCACAATGTTTTCCACTTTTTGTCATAGATTATCCATTCAATTATAGAGATTTTCTATGTTTTGAGAAAATATGTTCAAAGTCGTCTGCTGCAAAATTGTCGTATGAGGGAAAGGGTTAACCTTTTCCCACATTAATTCTCTTTCTGACCCTTCTGTGGTGGAGGACTTTTGAAAACATTTTGGCAACAGGAGAAACCACTCATGGTGAGCAATTTCTCCTTTAGTTACAATGTTTTCAACACTATTCAATGATTATACCTTCATTTATTGAGATTTTCAATATATTTGCCTGCAGGCATCCTCGTTTTCAAAGTCATCTGCTGCAGATGTTTTGTAGACGGGAAAAGGTTTGTATTTCTTGACTCATCTGCGTCTTTCTAGTGTAATTACACAACAAGAGATTAAGCCATGATGAAATTTCTGATAAAAGCAAGGGTAATTAAGAAGTAAGTTTTAAGAAGCTATAATAGTGGCCCTTTAATCCTGACAAACCTTGTTTGTTGTAATGTAGTATTGTTATACAGTGCATATCAACAAGTGTGATTTGATCTAATGCTGTTATCAGATTCTACTGAATAGTCGTTCTGTTGGCTTAATTATGAGGCAATTAACCTTGATTAACCTATTTTTGTAAGTATATGCATTTTGACACCTCGGCAGCAGACGATTTT
This sequence comes from Serripes groenlandicus, assembly GCA_031761405.1. NCBI lineage: Eukaryota > Metazoa > Mollusca > Bivalvia > Cardiida > Cardiidae > Serripes > Serripes groenlandicus. The sequence goes on from JASEVX010000002.1 coordinate 120,381,028, forward strand.
TTTTGTGAGCAGTATCCACAATATTGAAAAACAAAAATTCAAACCACCTCAATTCAGGGCTTGTAACTATGATAAGAAATGTTTCAATATTTTCAGAAAATACAACTCATTAGCCCATTCCTACATATTTCCACATTTCGACACAGCAGAAATTACTTAACAAAACGTTGCTGCAACAGAAGCCAAATAGTCAATATCTACTTTTGTCATGATGATTCCAACTGTGTTCAATAAACATACTTTATAATTATTTGTTCAATATTCATTGACATGTTCCATAATATATGCTCAGATGATTTCCAAGATGTCTGCCGCAGATGTGAAAGGGTTAAGAGCTAATGGAATAAAGGTTTGTTTGTTGACAAAAACAAGTTAATGAGGCAGAAACTGTAAACATTATTCAAATATTTCACTTTACTGACATTCCCTCATAAATACTTCTGGGGATCTGATGACTTACAACAGACACATTTTTAGAATATTGCTGAAAATGGAGAAAATATTAAATATAAAGAGTAAATTGAATTACATCCCAGCTCACAACGTTTATAAAACAGAGTCTTGATTTTTTGAATTAATTTCTTCAGATAATTTTCAGAATCGAATTCTGCCAATTAACATATGGACTAATGGCGCCAGGTTTAAAACGATTTGAATATGTATTTTGACATTAAAAAGTAAACATCTTTAGTGACTTCCCTGACACGAGACCTCCTTTATCTTTGAATCTCCTCACAAAAAGTCCATTTAAAATCAAAGCGTGTCACTTTGAAGGGATGGTAAATCAAGAGCACTACTTTCAAAAGAATATCAACTAACTGGCCTTGCTCTCAAAGCTCTCTCTCATTAACCCTTTCCCTCATATAGATGCTCTCTGACGCCTCTGCAGCAGACAGCTTTTTCAAAACATATTGACAAAAGAAGAAATTTCTCAAAACAAGCAATTTCTTCTTTTGCCACAATGTTTTCCACTTTAAGTCATAGGCTATCCATTCAATTATAGAGATTTTCTATTTTTTTACAAAATATGTTTAAGTCGTCTGCTGCAGATTTGTCGTATGAGGGGAAGGGTTAAACCTGACACATTTTAAGGCATCTGCAGCAGACAACCTTTGAAAACAAATCCTCTTGGCACGAAGCTTTCAAAAGTTGGCTGCTGCAGACATTACCATTATAACACACATATCAAAAAATCTACAAGTGGAAAAGGGTTAAATGGGTCAAGCCTACAAGCCCAGAAGAAAAGGGTTTAAATCACCTGATCATACCCATATAGACCCACAAGTCCTTGTATTAAATTATTTTCTAATTTTTGAGTAATTTGAAAGGCGTCAGAAATTTAAACTTTCCATGAGGATGACTGCAGCCAAATTAGATTTTTATTAAATTTAAATTTAAATGTTATGTTAATCCCTGAATTAACCAGCCTTAAGCCTTTCCCTCATATAATAGACTCTTTCGGACACCTCTGCAGCAGACGGCTTTTTGAAAACAAAGCGACAAAAGAAGAAATTGCTCAAAACGAGCAATTTCTCCTTTTGCCACAATGTTTTCCACTTTTAGTCATAGGTTTTCCATTCAATTAAAGAGATTTTCTAATTTTTGACAAAATATGTTCAAAGTCGTCTGCTGCAGAATTGTCGTATTCCCTGTCCCACATACTGATCCCTCTGCAGCAGATGACTTTGGAAAACATTGTGCCAAATGGAGAAATTGTTTTGATTGATTGTTTGGGGTTTTACGCCGCTTCACAGAAGAAGAAATTGCAATTTTTCCTTTAGCGACAATGTTTTTGACTTAATTGAATGATTCTATTTTCGTTTATAGCGATTTTCCATATTTTCTTTTCGATGCTTTCGAAGTAACGTGTCTCTTAGTAATGCAGATTAATTGTTATATTGGCAAAGGATTAAAAAAGAAATAGCATACTATTTCAAAGCAATAAATGCATAGGCGAACATGTAAATCACGGATTCTATTTCAAACCAAAGAGTCTTAACTATTATTTGGGGCAGTGTTACATCGTAACTCCCACATATTCTCTTAGTTCACAGAGAAATAATTCTATATTTGGACTGAAGATAAGTTGGAGTGGGAGATCTGTCTTAATTAGTATCTATAGTCTCTGAAAACACTAAACACTAATTAGACTAATTAATGGAGAAACTATTCTTTGAGAGGTAATCCTCTTTTTCTTTTCAGGATTGACAATTTACACAAGGTACATACATTACTAGTTTTCTTTCACTTTTTCCAACATGCAACAAATCTGCAGCAGATGACTTTAAAAACATGCATGCAAAAATAATCATCTCGAAAAATGAAAATATAATTTAAATAAAGTTGAAAACATTTTGGCAAAAGGAGAAATTACTCATTATGAGCAATTTCTTCCTCTAAAACCTTGTTTTCAAAAGTCGTCTGCTGCAGATACATCAAAAGTGGGAAAGAGTTAAAATGTTCCAAGGCATCAAATTGTTTTATAAAAACACTTTTAACCCTTTCCCTCATACGACAATTCTGCAGCAGACGACTTTAAACATATTTTGTCAAAACATAAAAAATCTCCATAATTGAATGGATAACCTATGACAAAAAGTGGAAAACATTGTTGCAAAAGGAGAAATTGCACCTTCTTTTGTCACTATGTTTTCAAAACGCCATCTGCTGCAGAGGCGTCAGAAAGCGTCTATATGAGGGAAAGGGTTAAAACAAAATTAAATTGTCTTCTTCAATAGACAGCAGCATAAAAATAACCCGTGATAATGACTTTGCAGTTTTAAACCTAAGGTAATTAAATATTGTTTACCTTTTCTCTTGCCAAATTGATATATTATTACATTAGTTTTAATTATTCCACTTACTTTACTAGCAAATGATACAGGGTATTAAAACTTAACCCTTTCATACCAAGTCCAAATTGACAGGAGATGACTTTGAAAATATCAATTCAAAAAAGGGATAGTGGTAGATCATCCACGTAGGGTACGGGTGGTCATGGGTTCGATCCCATGTCGGGTCATACAAAAGACTTTTACATGTACTGCAAAAGCCTGTAATAGCATTAACCCTTTCCCTCATACGACAATTCTGCAGCAGACGACTTTGAACATATTTTGTCAAAACATAGAAAATCTCTATAATTGAATGGATAACCTATGACTTAAAGTGGAAAACATTGTGGCAAAAGAAGAAATTGCTTGTTTTGAGCAATTTCTTCTTTAGTCACTATGTTTTCAAAACGCCGTCTGCTGCAGAGGCGTCAGAAAGCGTCTATATGAGGGAAAGGGTTAACATGTGTTTCTTGAGATTACTGCTGTGCTGATATTCCAAGAAATTAACGAGCAGTTGTCTTCTTTTATTGGAGCAGCAGGTTAACAATATCATCGGTAAAAAAACCTATATCTATTTACAGTAAAATTGTGGGCTTAATTAAACTGCAGCAGAGCCAAAGAAATTGATTTCTTTTACATCATTAATTCGTAGGAAGTGCACACTCTGCGCTCAATTAACCACATTGGAAAGTGAACTCAATTACGAACAGGATCAAAATAATCAACTGTAACTCTCCCATGAGCATAATTGACTAGAGACCGAGTAAATGTGTTTATGGTGAATACATATTTATGGCCCACTTTTAATTCTTTATCACCTTTCAAGTTATCTGACTGCAGCTTCCTACATCTAAAGAGTTCTAATCATTTCAAAATTATTTTTTAACCCATTCCCACATACCCACATACAACAAATCTGCAACAGAAAATCCATGCAAATCTCTGTAAGTGAAAGTAGAATTTATTGAATAGAGTTCTAAAGGAGAAATTGATCATCACATTATGCAACAATGTTTTCAACAGTCATCTGCTGCAGACCTTGTAATGAGTGTTGCTGTAGATGCGTCAAAAAGTGTCAGCATTGTGCGAAAGGGATGAAAACAAAATCATATAAAATGGTTGTCAATAATATTTTGGTTATATCACTGATAAAAATCTAAAAATATCCCCTCAGGGAAATAGTTTTGAAAAATATATCGAATTGGAGGTGTTCTGAGCTGTAAAGTCAATTTGTTTATGAAATTTGAGACAGAGTTAAACTTAATAAACAGTGCCAGGCTGTCAAATATGATCCTAGCTGTCATCATTTTGGTCAACGACTTGCCAAACAAACAGTCACATGGCTTGGAGTTTCAAAATAGAAGTTGACATTCATCCCTTTAATTCAGTGATGTTTAACCCTATCCGCACCTATAGACGCATTTTGACCATCTGCAGCAGCCATTTTTGAAAACATCATGACAAAAAGGAGAAATTGCTCAAAATGAGCAATTTCTCCTTTTGCCACAATGTTTTTAACTTTTTCAGTAATTATACCTACAATTTTAGAGATTTTTAAAGTTGCCTGCTGCAGATTTGCTGAATGTGGGAAAGGGTTAACTCTTTCCCCTCATGCAGGGAATATAAACCTTTTCTGGCCACTTGCAACCCATCACTTTTGAAAACATCGTGATGAGCAATTTCTCCTTTTGCAACAATATTTTTAACAATGTTCAATAAGGATACTTTTATTTATATAGAGATTTTCAGAATTTAATTTTTTAATGTGGGGAAAAGTTTAAATGTCACAAACTGTTTTGTTTAATAAACCAACCAATGTGGATGGCAGACAGATAAACTGAAACAGGAGGTATACCAGGATGTATACTGTGCATCTTTAATAACATTTCTATTTTTTTCCCTCCCATTAAAACCGTTTCTTGTGTGATCTCGCATAAACATCCAACAATATGTTGAAGAGTACACCGGAGGAATTATAAAACAACAGGATAGGATGCATCCAGTCTTATCTACCTGAAACACTGGTTAGGTTGTTTCTGTGAGTCAATGAACTTCCTGCCACCTTATAAAATACAAATACAGATCTACCTATCTGTAGAAGTCATAAAACAATTTAATGAACAGGTTGGTTGTTTTTTTTGTATCAACACTCAAACACCTGTTAGATTTGTATAAAACCATTCCTTCACATTTAAAGAGGTTTGTTCTTAACCGGATCTCACATAAAATATAACTCTGCAGCTGATAAAGGAAAACATCTAGGAAAAATATGGAAAATTTCTATATGAAAGGATTATTATTGAATAAAATAGAGATTAATACTTTCTGGAGAAAGAAGAAATTGCTGATAATGAGCAATTTCACCATTTGTGTTGCAGGCCTAAAATTGTCTTCAACAAACTTGAAGTGATGAACACCAAAATCTTACTAATGCCGACTAACATAGTGTATGCACACAGTGCTTCAAGGGTGTTAATTATGAATAATGCCCTACAATGGATTTTTCAAATGGCTCGCTTGTCTATATTATTTGCTACTAACAGTTGAAGAGGGTCCTTAATGTGTCAAAAGCGAACAATTAAAGATAAACTTTATTCGTTATCTCCTAACGTGACGTCAATATACCCAATCTGTCCACCAACCAAATCTATAAAAATATCCCCTTACAGTACGACCTTGAACGCCTTTGCAGCAGACGTCATTCGAAAACATTGTAAACAAAATTCTTGCAGCCGACGACTTTTGAAAACATTGAGGCAAACAGAGAAATTGCTCATGATTGGAAAACATTGTGACAAAAGGAGAAATTGCACGTTCTGTGCAATTTCTTCTTTTGTCACTATGTTTTCAAATCATGAGCAATTTCTCTGTCTGCCACAAAGTTTTCAAATCTCTTCTAAAATAAAACTTTCACCTGTAGAGATGTATTTCTATATTTTCCCCCAAATGTTTGCTGCAGGTTTGTTGTTTGTGAGAAATGTTTAATCTAACTTCGGGGAATTTACAAGTCAAATTATTACGAAAGATAATAACCCATTAAATGTTGCATTTTATTATTTTGGACTGCGTTGAATTGCAATATTTTCTTTTTGTAATTTTCCTTCTCCATCTGTAAATACTTCTTAACACCTAAAAAATAAAAACGATGCAACATAGTTGCAACTACAACTTGTAACAAGATGTAGTTACAACCATTTTGCATTTCATGGTATGTAGTTCATTCAGGTTGTTTGTTTATCTGTCTGTCTTTAATTTGAAGGCCTATTTTGGTTCATCTTGAGAGAACACAATTGCTGAGTGGTAACCAGAATTGACACCACGGGGGATGACAAAAACAGGGGTCCAGATAAGAAGGTGTTTACAGCTCTTTTCCCCTTGATATCTCTCTTATTATCAAACCCTATGATGTGTGTACTCAAAAGAATCGTCTCAGCAAGACGATTCTTTTGAGTACCCACAACATAGGGTGAGAGGGTCAAATAAGGATTTTAGAACCTTCCAAACGCCCCTTAGTTAGAGCTCTGCAAAAAAGGTTACAAATCAAGTCACGTAATCACAGAGATGTAGCAAGATAGACTTATAACAAAGTTTAACTCTTTCAAACACTTTGACACATCTGCAGCAGACAACTTCGAAAGCATTGTGACAAAAGGAGAAATTTTCTTCTTATGCCACGATGTTTTCAGGATTGGTCTGCTGTGTATGCGTCAAAAAGGAAAGGACCAGTGTTAAATACACAAGTCACCATGCTACCTGTTTTAAAGGGAGACCTGGAGAATAGCCAGTTTATCATTTAATGAACTGATCTCAACCCTTTTCCTCACACATGATGGTTTCAAGCAAAATGGTTGTATCTGCTTCTTGTTACAAGCTTTAGTTACAACTGTGTTGTATGGAGCCAGCGATCAATGAGACAATTTGGCAGCAGATGACAATAACAACATTGTAGAAAAGTCTATGTGACCAATTTTCTGTTTACCACATTGTTTACAATTCCACATCAAAAATGTACATCAATTTTAGAGGGAAAAAAATAAAATAAATCTGCTGGTGTTTTCAAAGCAGATAACTAAAATGATTATAATTATCAGGTGAAGGATAGAGTTGAAGAAGGTCTGTTTGATTTCGCTTCATTTCAACAGCACAATGACTATCCGATTTTAGTACCTGTTGTTAATTTAATTATTCAAAACAATAATTGGCCCAATTAGATTAGGGTCATGTTCAATCAGTTCTTCATCATTCTCGGCTTTGTTTATGCGCAATAAAATTTATATCTACAGGATTTTTATTGCTATTCAACATGCAACACAACCATATAAGGCATTAAAAGTGTTTAGACTGTTGCACAGTAGCACTGTTGACACAGCAAATCTAATTACGTTGCAGATTTGTTTAACCCTTTCCCTCATAAAGACGCTTTCCGACGCCTCTGCAGCAGACGGCTATTTGAAAACATAGTGACAAAAGAAGAAATTGCACAAAATGTGTAATTTCTCCTTTTGCCACAATGTTTTCCACTTTTAGTCATTCTAAGGTTATCCATTCAATTATAGAGATTTTCTACTTTTTTACAAAATATGTTCCAAGTCGTCTGCTGCAGAATTGTCGTATCAGGGAAAGGGTTAACCTTTTTTTTTTTATCATTGGCTTTTGGTAGTATTATTTTGTTGATAATGGTCTGATTTATAGTAATATCATAATGTTTATCTTGTATGCAGGGGAGACATACAGACTTTGACCCTTTCCCACATACAACAAATATGCAGCAGAAGGCTTTGAAATCATCTATGTGAAAACATGGAAAATATCTATAAATGAAGGTATACTTATGGAACTGAGACAGAAACATAGTGGCAAAAAATAAACGAGCATTTTCTATTTTCTATTTTCGCCACAAACTTTTTAAATGTTGTCGGACTGTCACATCAGGTAATTGGTAAAGGGTTAATATATTATGTAAATTAATGATCCCGTGACATAATATTGCTTCAAAAGCAATCTCAATTTACATAAAATATCTAATACACTTCATGCATTTTAAGCATTGGCTGATAGGTCATTATAATCATATTCATCTATTGAATATCATGTAAGCTGCTTCTACTTTTTCCAATTTTTTTCCAAAAGAAGTCCTTTGCAGTGGGGTAAAAAGTATTATTCTTTGAGATCCATTATTTAGGTTTCATAGAGGGGGTTGTCTGGCCAAAGTTTGCTAAATAATTATCCGACAATGCTGTAATATATGATTCAACTTTAATGGTTATTTTGAATACATACATCAAAAACTTTTGGAAAGCAAAAACTTTTTTTCAATAGAGTTTTCAGAAAAGGAAATGCCGTGACTCAAAAACTGATGACGCCATTTTTTTTGTAGACCAAGTATCAGAATGACGCCTTTCTGATCTCAAATTTTGGCAAGGAAAACCAAAACAACCAAAGCAGATTACTAAACAAATGCCCATTTTGTTTTTAACCCTTTCCCTCATATGGACGCTTTCTGACGCCTCTGCAGTAGATGGCTTTTTGAAAACATAGTGACAAAAGAAGAAATTGCACAAAACGTGCAATTTCTCCTTTTGCCACAATGTTTTCCACTTTTTGTCATAGGTTATCCATTCAATTATGGAGATTTTCTATGTTTTGACAAAATATGTTCAAAGTTGTCTGCTGCAGAAATGTCGTATGAGGGAAAGGGTTAAACCATTTTCCCACATACATCAAATCTGCAGCAAACGACTTTCAGAACATCTGCATAACAAATATGGAAAATATCTTTAAATTAAAGTTATATTTTTTAACAGAATTGTAAATGTTGTAGCAGAAGGAGAAACTGCTCATCATCAATTCAAAAGTCCCGAGAAGCAGATAAGTCAAAAAGCGTCTGCCAGTGGGAATGGGTTAACAGTTATTATCAATTCAACAATTACCTTAAGTTGAAATTTGAAAGTATTGTTTTCATGCAGATTTAATAACATTGTGGGCAAAGGAGATATTGCACAGTTTAAGCAACTACTCTACTATTTTCAAAATGTATTAAATTTACTGCAAAGAGGTCAACTGTAGCCTGTATCAGGAAAAGAGTTTTAACCCTTTCCCTCATATAGACGCTTTTTGACCCCTCTGCAGCAGACAACTTTTGAAAACATTGTGACAAATGGAGAAATTGCTCGAAACAAGCTATTTCTCCATTTGTAACAATGTTTTCAACTTTTTTCAGTCATTACACTTGCATTTATAGATATTTTACATGTTTGCATAATTATATGTTTTCAAAGTCGTCTGCTGCAGATTTGTTGTATGTGGAAAAGGATTAAACAATAATCTATAAGCCAAACAGACTTACTTACATTTATTATGCAACAAGATTAAAATGCAGGGAAATATCTGAAAAGCATAATGATTGATTGATTGTTTGGTGTTTTACGCCGCTTTTAACTTTTTTTCATTTATATCACAACTTTTCCAGGGTAAGTTACCAGTACCACTGGTTTATTTATCCCGACAAAGGTAAGTCAGTCTTAAAGCTAACCCCACAACCCTGTGCGCCAAGGAGGGCAGCCATTATCATCATTGTTAAAGTCTTTGGTATGACCAGGCCAGGGATTGAACCTGTCACCTTTCGAACTAGAGGTGGACTGAAAGGCATATCAAGCACTGATATGAGCAATGTTTGTTGTTGTTGTTTTCTTTCAACAATAATTTATCTTTGCTTCAGTGATAAACCCTTTAACATATGCAGATGAATTTTGATGCATCAGCAGTGTTGCAAATTAATGGAGAAACTGCTCAAAATAAGCAGTTTCTCCTTTTGTCACTTATATTGTTTTTAACTCTATTCAATTATCATACTTTCATTGATCGACTTTCAGTATCTGTTATTAGATGCATTCAAAGTCATGTGCTAAATATTTATTGTACATTAAAAAGGGTCGGATATTGCTGAAAAGAGTTTTAAAAACATACAAAATAATGAGTGATTATAAATTATTACAAAACAGACTAATATATATAAGCTTTTATCCTTTACCCTCATACCATAAATCTGAAGTATACCACATCTAGACAAACATATGAAATATTAACCCTTTCCTTCATACGACAATTCTGCAGCAGATGACTTTGAACATATTTTGTCAAAACATAGAAAATTTCCATAATTGAATGGATAACCTATGGCAAAAAGTGGAAAACATTGTGGCAAAAGAAGAAATTGCACGTTTTGTGCAATTTCTTCTTTTGTCACTATGTTTTCAAAAAGCCGTCTGCTGCAGAGGCGTCAGAAAGCGTCTATATGAGGGAAAGGGTTAACGTTTATATATGAAAGAACAATTATTGAAAGTGTGGAAAACTTAGTGGCAAAAGGAGAAATTGCTAATTGTGAGCAATTTCTCTTCTTGCCACAAAGCTTTCAAAGTCTATTTTACTGCAGGCTTGTCAAAAAGGACCCTGCATGTGGGAAAGAGTTAATCACTTATTATTATTCATATCATAATCATTTAAGTCTTGACATATTAAGAAGGCAAGCAATACATGACTACAATGCAATATTTAATGTTATACAACAACTGAAGTTCCCTTTTTTTTTAACTTTTACAAATCCAGACAAAGAACACTTACAAAAATAATATTTATTAAGTCTTAATTTACCTCATGTCGAAGTATCTGCATTAGACGACTTATAAAAACATTGTTGCAAAAACATAAACTGTTTAAAATGAGTATTTTCTCCTTTTTGCCACAATGATTTCAAGTCTCATGATTCAATAATAATTGTATTTTCCATATTTTTGTCTAGATGTTTTCCAAGTCGTCTGCTGCAGATTTGTTTTATGTAGGAAAGATTTAGTAATACATTGCAAAGCTTAAAGCTGATCAGTTTCTTGGTAATCTAGACTATATCTTTCCCTCATGCAGAAGACTAACAATACACATCTGCAACATAATTACGTGTGTTAAAAGGCATGATTGCTCATAATGGGCAATTAGCTCTGCTTCTTCCATCATATTTTTGAGTTTTTATATATTTATAGATCTGTTTGTTCACAAACATAAAAGTTAGTCACTGAAAACCATAAGGTGTAGGAGGCAAAATGATTTAACCCTTTCTTTGAAAGTCTACATTTGATACTAAATCACTGCAATATGAGTACTTTCAAAAGATTTTCGACATGAGACATAATCATACACCTATTGCGGTAATATTTTATCATTAAATTCTGCATATAGCCAGCCTATAATAATATACAAAACCCTTCAGGTGTTCAAATCATTATCAGCCCCCCCCCCCCCCCCCCCCCGTATTATTGTGACCTTGTTCTGATTTTACCCTTTCCCACTTGCAGATGCACATTGACACGTATTCAGCAGATGACATTATAAATCATTGATAAGAGCTTTTGCCACTATGTTTTCAACTCGATTCAATAATTTTACCTTCATTTATATAAATAGATATTTTCCCTATTTCCCTAAGTTGTCTGCTGCTGATTTATTCATTATGGGAAAGAACTAATACCATATAGAAATACATGTTTAATTCATTGAACTTGTTATTATGACAAAAAATCTAAGGTATTCTGATACTGATTTATTAAATGTTTACATTAATTTTCCTTGGAAAAATGCTTGACTTGTGTTTGAATAATACAAACTAAAACTCTTGAATTATAAAGTGTTACATTATCTAAGAGAATTTTAAAGTTACTTAAATGTTATTGTAATTTGGTTTAATATAAATTTTCAAATATTGCCATAATTTATTATTGTGAAACGGTTTAAATCGCCAATTTGATAGAGCAAGCCCCAGTGAAGTGTGAATAAGAGTTATCTATGGCATTTATTGCCTGATACAAAATAACCTTCTGAAAAATTACACACTTATCCCTTCTATTTTTGCAATTTGTATGTCAAACTATCTAAGATTCAAAGTCATTCTAGCCATGTAATTGTTTTGCCTTTCTATGACAATAATTTGAATGAAGACGCGGTTCCAAAAATTCAACATACGATATTAACATGTTAATATGATATGTTTTTTTCTTCTATCAGCATCATTCTGGAAAACCGTTAAGGTATGTTATCATTGATGATATAACAGCGTTTTCTGATAAGCCAAATATTGTCAGATCACATCAGACATAAAACCTTATTTACCTGAGCTATCTTTATATGATAAAATATAGGTTATATATAAATTCTTGCACAATTCAGGTATAATTTTCTTCAACAATTGACATACCACAAATTGTATCAACTCAACCTATCATGCAAAACTTTGTTATTGTCTCATACTTGAACATGATAGTTTACAACATAAACCCTTTCCACATACATGTACAACAAATCTGCAGCACACAGCTTTGAAATCATCAAGAAAAAAATCACATAAAAAATCACTGTAAATGAAGATATAATTACTGAACAAAGTTGAAAACATTGTGGAAAAACGAGAAATGAGAAAGGGTTAATTAATCATCATACAAATAATATGGAAGGTCTCAATGGATGAAACATTATATTAACTCACTCAGAGTAGAGGTAACATATTTTTGACATATAAATTATATGAAAGTTTAATCATTAGTTTTGAATTAGACTTGAACAAGTTTCTGCAAAAAAGGAGAAATTGCCACGTTTTCAAAAGCCATTTTTGCTTCAATAAAATACCCCTTTCCCTCATATAGACGCTTATGGCTTTTTGAAAACATAGTGACAAAAGAAGAAATTGCACAAAACGTGCAATTTCTCCTTTTGCCACAATGTTTTCCACTTTTTGTCATAATAAGGTTATCCATTCAATTATGGAGATTTTCTATGTTTTGACAAATTACGTTCAAAGTCGTCTGCTGCAGAATTGTCGTAGGATGAAAGGGAAAAACTGCCGTATGGAGTATATAGTGTTTGATTGATGGAGTATATACAGCATGAACAGGAAAATCAACAGGACATGATCAACATGTATGCAGATTTATCCATGTCCATGTCATTTATCCAACTGTTTTAACCCTTTCCCTCATATAGACGCTTTCTGACGCCTCTGCAGCAGACGGCCTTTTGAAAACACAGTGACAAAAGAAGAAATTGCACAAAACGTGCAATTTTTCCTTTTGACACAATGTTTTCCACTTTTAGTCATAGGTTATCCATTCAATTATGGAGATTTTCTATGTTTTGACAAAATACGTTCAAAGTCGTCTGCGGGAAAGGGTTAAGAACAATAACATCCTGCTAAGATGTAAATCAATTGTTTAAAAAATTTAAAGTGCATAATTAAATCCTCAATCATTCCCTCCAATGTGCTGATGACAACAGGCAATTTTATGGCCATCATCTTGGTTCTAATGTTATTGGACCTTAATGTAAGACAAAGCTTTCATGAAAAAGTGCATTGCCCATTGGCACTCCAACATGAAGACTAAGTGTGGATCAAACCTGGGACTGCCTGTCGTCCTGAATCCCTGATGCTAACCACTTGACCATGGTAGATGTTTAATTAGGAGAGAAATTGAAAATGTCAATAGATCCATCTGAGCTGTATCTTTCGATGGAGTTCAGCAGCAAGTCATAAATTCCCCATAAAGCAGCTACCTGCCAAGCCAGGGTCCCAAGATGTTAATAATGTTGTAAAAACAATTATCTCTTAAACACTGTTACACTTGAACTGCGTCACATGAAAACCTGAGTATTGACGGAGCTTTCCCACCAGCAATGATAGATATGATACGCCTGCACCTCTGCGCGGTTTGATCAGAATTTTCCTTTCGCCAACAGAATGTCAAAGCAGCCTAGAATCCTCTTTAGAAATAGAGTCTGATCCTAAACCAACTATACGAACTAATTAAGTGTGTAATTGGATCATAATTGCCATTGGTTTGGAAGCCCCCTGAAGGTCGGTTTACATGCGATGGGTTTCATTTAGTATCAAAGACTTATAGCTAAATATATAGCTCTAGCTAGATATTCAAACACACTATTGTTAAAGCTGCTTTGTGTCCAAAGTTAACTATTTGGCTATTATAATGTTCTGTAAAATATAATTTTTTGTCTTTTCATGGTGTTTAAAGCCTTCCTCATATTATGCTTATTTTGAGCTATTTTTTTCTTTTCCCACAATGTTGTAAAATGTTGTCTGCTGCAGATGCGTTAAATTGCATCTGCATGTTGGCAAGGGGAAGGCTAACCAAAAGAAGTATTCAAATGATTTCAGTTTTGTCGCCTCTTGATTTTAGCAGCACCAATCCCTGCTTTTAATTGCCCGTGAACTTTATTGAAGTCTTTATAAAAAAGGCTGACAGAGAGGAGAAAAAAAAGATAAAAATAAAAACCAACAAGTTCCAGGAAAATGAGATAATACGGCAAATCTCCCTGGGCTACTTCATCCTGTTGCATGCTAAACAGTCATTATATCTCGCAGTCAGAACAGCACATTATTCCTAAACACCTATTATCTAAGAAAAATATATGTCAGCAAGACTTTCTATACAATTTAATCCTTAGTTCCTAAATCTGATGCCTCTATTGCCTCTGTAGCCGACAGTTTTTGAAAACATTGTGGCATAAGGTCAGAAATTGATCATGATTTAATAATTGTTCTTGCATTGATAGAGACTTTTGGAGTTTTTAACCCTTTCCCTCATAAGACAATTCTGCAGCAGACGACTTTGAACATATTTTGTGGCAAAAGGAGAAATTGCTTGTTTTGAGTAATTTCTTCTTTTGTCACTATGTTTTCAAAAATCCGTCTGCTACAGAGGTGTCAGAAAGCGTCTATATGAGGGAAAGGGTTAAACTTTGTGGATTAAATGTTTTCGAAGTAGTGACATAGTCTGCTGCAGATATGTTGTGTTTGAGAACGGGTTAATTCAAACAGCTTATTCTTTTCGGAAAGTTGTTATATTTTTCACACCACATCATGTTCAAGACATACAGATCCTCGTAGATCTATCTGATGACTTTGACTGAATCATGGAAAGTCAAATAACATGTTCTGATTGGATGATTCAAGCCCATAATTATGAGATCAGATAAAAGGAATACTGGAGATCATTAGAATATACGCCTGAAACAAATAAGTATGCAAAAGAGTTGAAAAATACTGTTAGCCTTTCCCAACGTTCTAACAATTGATAGATTCATTGTTTGGTGTTTTACACCGCTTTCAACATTTTTTCAGTTATATCACATGTTTTCCTGGTTAAGTTACCAGTACTACTGATCCATAAATATCCAGACACCAGCCAGTCAGTCGCAATGCTACCCCCGCGACACCGAGCACAAAGAAGGCCATCCATTACTACCATTTTTGAAGTATTTGGTACGACCCGGTTGGTCGAGGATCAAACCCTCGACGTCCCGCACCTGAGGCGGTCACATTACTAACAAAATCTGCAGCATGAATTCAGGTTTCATGATGATGTCTCTTCTGCCTTTCTTTTTGTTTTCCCCTTCAGATATTTTTAAACCAGATGATGCTTAAAAGTGATATCAAGTAACTGGTTGAAGAAGTCTATCAAATTGCCTACAACAATAGGGATAGTTACGTAATCACTGGTTCTAAATAGGACTCAAGGATCTTCGGTTTCACACTGTTGGGTGTGTTCTAACCTCTCTCTCTACTCAACTACTTTTCAAATTACATCGCAAACAAGAAAACAGAACAATAACTATAGAAACTCATCTTCTCATTTCCAGTTCAATCCACCGTACTTCCGAAATAGGTTTTTTATCAAATTGTTTGGTATAATGTAAGCTTAAAAGGGTTTCCAACCATAAAATTATGAAATAATCCTTTGTTGAAAGTAAATAACGGCTTTTGTTAGACCCAAAATAGGAAGTTTGAATCTTTTTATGAGGGTCTATTATAAACAAATTTGCTACATTTATATTTATTGATCATCTTTAACATATTTCCAGCCTATTAACTCAGGTCAAAACTATATAACAGTATAAACCTGGTCTTGTCATGGTGACAAAAAATAAGTGAAATATTGTTTGACACCAATTTTGTCATTTGGACCAATTTTTCTATTGGTGTATGAAAATAATGCAAGGCTGTGAAAGAGTTCATCATAAGCGTTTTCAAAAGTTAGTCGTCTGCTGCTATTGCGTCAAAATACATCTGCCGGTTGGAAAGGGTTAATCAATACAAAATTTGAACTCCTCTACAGCAGGATCATCTCCATTTGATGGAACTAGTGTAAAAAACTGGTTAACCCTTTCCCCCATACGACAAATCTGCAGCAGACGACTTTGAACGTATTTTGTCAAAACATAGAAAATCTCTATAATTCAATGGATAACCTATGACAAAAAGTGGAAAACATTGTGGCAAAAGGAGAAATTGCACGTTTTGTGCAATTTCTTCTTTTGTCACTATGTTTTCAAAAAGTCGTCTGCTGCAGAGGCGTCAGAAAGCGTCTATATGAGGGAAAGGGTTAATAACAGCTGATGCATCTGTAATAATATGCAAATGTGTCTGCTAGCAACAGATTGACTGCTTAGGGACAGGTAACCGCTGACCAAATTTGAACTTGTGTGGAAAAATATGGGTTTAGCCACCTGTAACAATATGTAGTATTTTTGTATATAAAACATCTCTATTATCATGGATGATTCAGCGAAAACTTGAAATAAAACTTCATCATCCCTTTTAACCCCTTGGTTAATCCTTTCCATAGAGATATCTATTTTACATCACTTCGTTCTTACACCCCACCTCCCCCTTATGTGTAGTGTCTAAAAGAGTAACTCTACATGACTGTTAATGAAGATGCTTAGTGCCAGCACACAAAAAAGAATGATAAACATATTAATTATGTAAAATGGAGTGATCGGAATATGAACAAGGAAATCATCATTTAAAAATTTCAGCTATTTTAAGGGTAATGTATCATGACAGGTAAATTACTATTTCTATCTGTTCAGGTATCATTTCAACCCTTAAAAGGCGACCAACCAGAACTGACAACAATAAACTATCAACACTTTCATTCAAATAAACAACACCCTTTGTCGAGTGTACTTTTCTTTCTTCTATTTCAACTATCAAATTCACCAGATATGATATTTTAAGAGAATTTTTCGTTTTCAATTAAAAACATCCGATGACAAAAACGGGTAAATTAGAAGCGTTCTAGTGATACACTATCGGAAGAAACATGTGTGTTGCCTACCAAGAAATCACAATCTGACGGATGGACACACAGCTAGACAGACAACGAAGCAGTAATCATCCCGTACAATATGTTAGTCTGTCAATTAGGGAATGACATAAAACTATAGTGTAAAAGAGAAGAAATGGCTCATTTTGAGGTATTTTTCCCTTTTTCCACACTATTTGAAAAAGCACCTGTATCAGCTCAAGTGGAATTATCAATACTGACCAAATTATATACTTAAAATTGTTACATTGAAGACAGAGATCAGAATCCAGTCTTGGCATTGAGCCGGTATCTGAACTTTAGGTGTCAAACGATATGAAAATTCTATAAATTGTGAAATTACAAACTTTGTATTTTGTTATTTGGTACATTTTGAATATCGGAATACATAAAACCCAAATATGACAGGTTTCTATTAAGGATTGTCACAAAAATATTGTTTGACTTCTGGTATAATAAACTAACCATGTCACTGTAACCTATAAAGTTAAGGGTTTTTAAAAAGTAGTGTAATGACATTGCAGACCTAAACCGAAATCTTTTAATCCTCTTCTGTTATATTATACACCTTTGCCTGGTCATATAAAATATATACCTGTTTATGTGTGTGGGTTTTTGAACATAAACATAAACTAAGGACTAAGGATAAAAGTTCAAAGTTTAAAATCTGTACAAACTTAGTTATATATACACACACCTACATACAACTTTTTAGTCATTGTATGCAAAGGGCCATAACTCTTGAGTGGTTCCTGAAATAATATCTTGGGTGCACAGAAACCTTCACATTCTTCTATTCCCATAATAGTGTTTGGAAAAGTTGTCGCT
Organism: Serripes groenlandicus; assembly: GCA_031761405.1. Lineage (NCBI taxonomy): Eukaryota > Metazoa > Mollusca > Bivalvia > Cardiida > Cardiidae > Serripes > Serripes groenlandicus. The sequence goes on from JASEVX010000002.1 coordinate 120,398,852, forward strand.
CACACAGGCTTCTAATGGCATAAAATATACTGCATGCAAAAAATATGACTTATTCCTTTCCCACATTAAGACACGTTTTGGACGACTTTTCAGAAACGCTGTGACGTAAGAAAAAAATTCTCAAAACAAAGCAATTACTCATATTGCCACATGTTTTCAACCTTTTTTATACAGTTTTACCTTCATTTATAGAGATTTTTCAGTGTATGTTTTCCAAGTCGTCAGCTGTTAAAGGTAAAGAAATGTATCAAAGGTACAAACACCATCTAGCAATCGTAACATCTAAGCTAATGCAATCGTGATTCTGTCTAGTAAAGAAATGCATTTAGTCGATATTCAACAGAGATAGTCTGTCACATCTTTTTCTGCAAATTAAAAAACCCAATGACACTATCCACACAGTCTGCCTGAATAAAATTCCAATACAAGACAATGTATACCGCATTCTGCAAATAATAAACACTGTCAGTAGCTTTCTTTTAAATGAGATAGCTTGGACAGAATCTACATGAGTGATGTATATCCTGATTTGATCCTCTTACCCTAGTCTGTGGGTTCTCGGAAGAATCGTCAATTATTTTGAGTACCTACAGCCCAGGGTTTGGTTGGATGGCAAGAAAGAAGCTGTATACCCCTCCTTATCTGGATTTCTGCTTGGACATTAAATACAACAGCTATCAATCCCGGGGTCATGAATTTGAACCCTGGCTTGGCCGGCCACCGATTATTTTATATGATTGACAAACAAGTCAATGTTACTTCTAAATATCCTAAACCTATTGGCTTAAAAATAACCTATGTGGGAAGTCACCAGTTGCCTCAGACATGTTGTATGGAGTACTGGTGCGAGAAATTCAGAAAACACTTGGTTATATATATATATATGAACTGGCTGCTGTGATAAGACTGAAAAACTGTTGAAAAAAGTGTTAAATTGAATTAATCAATCAGATCACTGTAGGTTTTATGTAAATTTCATCATTTCCCACATGCAGACCTCTAGAAAATAGTGAGAAATTGCTCATTGTGATTGAAATAAAAAAATCTCTTCTTCCTACATTGTATTCAAAAGTAATCTGCTGAAAATGCCTCAACATGGTTCTACATTTTAGAAATGAGCCTTTTCTTGGAAAATGTGAATAATTTATCACCAAAGAGGCTCCTAGTCTCACTGCCATATGTATTTACTGGAAAATTCCACTACAGAAATAATTCGTTACCAATGACACCTTCATGCTTCACAACTAATTTGTCTGACAAAGTGAAAATTGCTCTCCATATTTTATCAACATATTGGTTGATTCATGCATCTTTTCACTTAACACATTCCCTCATCTGCAGCAGCCGACTTTGAAGAGATTCAGGCAAAATTATGGAAAAACATTCTTCTACAGATGCGACAAAATTGGGCTGCAATGATTACAAAGTCTAGTTCTCTCTAAAGTAGACAACATTGTTGGGGATGTTTACAGACAGACAGAGCAGCGAATTTCCCCCTATGTAATTTTATTCAAGAAGATTTTCCAATCATAAATACCATTTTCATAAGATACTTTCAATTTGGAAATACAATATCAGGTCATGATGGGTTAAGCATGAAAACAAGGTTTTTTTTTGGAAAGATACTTTCCAACGTTCATTACATTAGCTGAATGAGAGAGAGAGTTTCAAAAGAGACATGCTGGTCATGATTTGACCTTTCAACACTCCTCAAGCCAAAATGTAAGTCATTACCATTGGAAAACCCAATCTCATGTTCCCCGATGCACACTCTTGGGGAGAAAAAGTGATTAAGTATGAAACCCTTTAATTAGATAGAAGAACACAAGAGTGATTGTGTATTCTGCGGGTAGTGGATTTTTGAGATGACCACCCTCTAGCCATGTGACGATAGGAGATTAGAAATTACCATATTTGGACGCAGAGATTCATATAGTTTGTGGAGAATAATGAAACATATTTCTATAACCAGTTATGGGATAAAAATTGTATCATGACAACAGCAGCGCTCATTAATCTTTTCTTATTAAAATGGCGATTTCTAGTCTTAAGCAATATCTTGTTTTTGCCACAATATTTTATATTGTATCTGATGAATAAGACGGAGGTCAACGATTCCAAGAATCCCCAGGTTGCACAGTGAAGGATGTTTATATTGAACTCCCAGATTATTCTTCTCCAGTTATCAGAATGTCACGACTGCTCCATTTCCGAGGCACAAGCTTGTCAATACTAATCCGGGCAGAAGTCACTCCATTTATCAAGTCTCCTACAGGCAAGAAAACAGCTCAATTAACTCTTCCCCATACACAGACGCTTTCTGACAACTCAGCAGCTGATGACTTTTGAAAACATTGCGACAAAAGGAGAAATTGCTCATGATGAGCAATTTCTGCTTTTGTCACAATGTTTGCAAACTTCATTCAATAATTGTACTTTCATTTGTAGAGAGTTTCTCTATTTTTGGCTTTACGTCCGGTGTGGTTATGTTGTATGTGGGAAAGGGTTAACCATTCCCGTACAGGCGTATACAACAAATGTACAGGGGCCGGGCGACTCTGAAAACACTTAGCCATATTTTTTTCAGAAAATCTCAGTGAATCCAAGTATTATAAGCTATTGAATAAAGTTGAATTGTTTTCAAATGTCATCTGCTGCAAATGCATCTGCATGTGGAAAATCATTATCCCTTTCCCTCATACGACATTTCTGCAGCAGACGACTTTGAACGTATTTTGTCAAAACATAGAAAATCTCCATAATTGAATGGATAACCTATGACAAAAAGTGGAAAACATTGTGGCAAAAGGAGAAATTGCACATTTTGTGCAATTTCTTCTTTTGTCACTATGTTTTCAAAAAGCTGTCTGCTGCAGAGGCGTCAGAAGGTGTCTATATGAGGGAAAGGGTTAATCACTTGTTTTATGTATATGATGTACGGCCAATCTTTCTTTTGATTCCTCTTTCATACCAAATATTTCTTTTTTGAAGCAGAAGGCTTTTGAAAAGCTTTGTGACAATGGGCAATTTCTCCATTTGCCACAACAGTTGTTTTTTTCTCAATTCTATTTCATAATCATACTTTTTATGATATATGTGGCATTATGATAAGAAAGCACTTTAAAGCTTATACATAAGCCAATCTATTTGAACATAAATAAGCAGAATTAAGACAGCTTTGATAGATAATTTTACCATTAAAAGTTAGAAACAATTCTGCATTACAGGATTCCGATTTAAGATGAAACACAAAAAGAAACATCTAACATTTTACTCTCTAAAGATCTTTATATCTTTAGCCTGATAGAGACAAACCTTAATGGTACCGCCCTGTTGTTATAGTGGTAGAGTGTCTGCTTCAGATGAAGGGAGTCGCAGGTTCGATCGCTGGCCAGGTCATACCAAAGACTTTAAAAATGGTAGTAATGGCTGCGCTACTTAGCGCTTAGGGTTGCGGGGTTAGCATTACGACTGACTGAATGGTGTCAGGATAAATGGACCAGTAGAACCTGTAACTAACCCAGGAAACACCTTAATATAACTGATTTTTTTTTTAAAAACGGCTACAACATCAACCAATCAATTTATAACAAAACTTTTATCAGGCAAAGAGTTACATGAACTGGTTAATTTGCAGAGAAACAAAGGTTCTTTCACCTTGATCTGATTGTACAACAACCTGTTGGATGGAAGAACTGTCTATAAATGTCTGGAATGCATCTCCCAGTTCTTTTAACCCTTTCTCACAGTATAGATGCTTTCTGAAGCCTCTGCTGCAGACAACTTTTGAAAACATTGTGACAAAAGGATAAATTGCTCATTACGAGCAATATCCTTTTGCCACAATGATTTCCACTTGATTTAATGATTAAACTCTCATTTATGGAGATTTTTCAACTCCATGTCAAGATGTATTTCAATGTCGGCTGCTGCAGATTCCTTGCAAGTGGGCAAGGGGAGTTAAGCCATGTCAACCCTTCCCATATATACATCAAATCTGCAGCAGGTCATTTTGAGCACATCTTTGCTAAGATATGGAAAATCTCTATAATCCCTTTCCCACATACAACAAATTTGCAGCAGACGACTTCAAAAATGTCTACTCAAAAATATGGAAAATCTTTATTACTGTAATGACTATTATTACTGAAAAAAGTGGAAAACTTTGTGGCAAAATGAGAAATTGCTCATTTTGAGCAATTTCTTCTTTTAAAGTTTACAAAAGTCATCTGCTGCAGAGGCATCAGAAAGTGTCATAAGAGGGTAAGGGATAAATGTAACATTGATGGGTTGACTTGCTAAGTAACCTAATGGTCCAATATAGAAAATGAACTTCATTATAAAATTGCAAAGTAAATAAATAGTATGAGTTAGCGTCTTTGTGTTTTTGTTTTTACGGCCATGGTTGTCTTCCACATTGATAACAATAAGGTTATATTTCCAACCAAGTTAGAATTGTAAATACAAACTACTGATTTTTATTGCTTAAAAACTGATATAAGCATCAAGTAAAATGTTTTAACCCCACAAAACCAGGAGTTTTGTGCCAAGAATTCTAGCCACAAATTTTTAGAATGAAAGCAAAAAAAGCCCCTCAATTCTTGGCAGTACCCGTTTTTTTATTCAGATTTTAGTGCACAATACTGTAAGCTTACATAGTAGTTAACATCTGCATAGCTAATGGAAGGATTATGTAATTGTTTCCTTGCGCAACAGCCAATTAATTAAGTCTCTTTTGTTTCTTCATTAATACCATCCTTTTTTATACCCTTACAAAAAAGTCTACTTTCCTGCAGGCACAAACAAAAAGAAATCCTACAATCTTAGGCAACCCTTTCCACCATACAAGAAATTAGCAAGGGACGACTTTGAAAACATTTATGGAAAAAAAATGGAAAATAATCTTGAAATGAAAGTATAATAACTATTATAAGTGAACTATAGTGAATAGAGTTAAGAAAAATATTTGTTGGCCACACAGCTTTCAACTTTATTCAATAATAATAATAATCACATTTAACCCTTTCCCTCATATAGACGCTTTCTGACGCCTCTGCAGCAGACGGCTTTTGGAAAACATAGTGACAAAAGAAGAAATTGCACAAAACGTGCAATTTCTCCTTTTGCCACAATGTTTTCCACTTTTAGGCATAGGTTATCCAATCAATTATAGAGATTTTCTATGTTTTGACAAAATACGTTCAAAGTCGTCTGCTGCAGAATTGTTGTATGGGGGAAAGGGTTAAACTCAATTTCCATAGTGTTGCCAAGGATGTTTTCAAAGTCGTCATGCATTAACCCTTTCCCTCATATAAACGCTTTCTGACGCCTCTGCAGCATACGGCTTTTTGAAAACATAGTGACAAAAGAAGAAATTGCACAAAACGTGCAATTTCTCCTTTTGCCACAATGTTTTCTACTTTTTGTCATAGGTTATCCATTCAATTAAAGAGATTTTCTATTTTTTGACAAAATATGTTCAAAGTCGTCTGCTGCAGAATTGTTGTATGTGGGAAAGGGTTAACTGCAAAATTCCTGTATGTGGGAAAGGGCAGGAGTCAGTGGGTGCATTGATTACCCGTTATTCATCAAATACTTAATCCCAACAACATGGAAATGTTGAGTCTGTCATATAATGATACACCAGGAGCGTATACCTAGCAGCAGTTGATACATGCAGTAATCAGCCTCATCAGTAACTGTTATTTTTGTACCTTTTCCCACATGCAGTTGCATTGGAAAGCATTATGCACTTATGTATGTTAAGTCTTTTTTTTTCATTTCTCTATTTTTGTTTCGACTTTGAAAAAGTCGTCTGCAGCAGACTTTTCCTATTTGTGAATGGGTTAATAGTTTAAGCAATTGACATTTTCAGAGATGTCTGCTTTACAAATATCTGATGTTACACACTTTGATAGTAACATTTTGTTATAGACTTGGAAACATTTACTATATCTCTTTCCCACAACATAATCTAGATTAGATCTACACCAAACAAGATGTTTTATAAAGTAGACCATTAGAGAAAATTGTCCACAGCATACGGTTGGAAGGTCAAATAAGGACCCAACCAAATAAGGACGAAAGATTGTGAAGTTACAATCCTATATTATTATCTAAACTTTCCTGGTCCTGGATCTGAACAGGGACAAAACAATAGGATGGATGGAAGCAATCAACAAACGAAAGTGCATGGGTCCTTTGTCTCTTATTCCCTTCCCATATCCTTTCCCATATACAACAGATTTGCAGCAGTCCACTTTTATTAGTGAAAATCCTGTCAACACTCGATAAATGAAAGAACAATTATTAAATGAAGTTGAAAACATGATGGCAAAAGGAGAAATTGCTCCTGAGCAATTTTTCCTTTATACACAATGATGTTTTTTTCAAAGGTCGTCTGCTGCGGATGTGTCAAAATGGTTCTGCAAGTGAGAAATTTACATTAATGCATCCAGTTACGTGTTTTATCATAATGAACAGGGACATTGCATGTCTGGGAACACAGCATAGCAAGGGCGTGACAGCCTAACCTATTGTTTGGCAGTTTGATTTAACTTGTCTCTAATACCCCTATGTAACACTTTTCTTCAGACAGAATGAACAGTCACGTCTTTGCACGTACAATGCACTTTTCTAAGTTAGCAAAACACAAAACACAAACAAGTGCAAAGGTAACAGTATCATGTGAAACATTTCTTAAACATGAATTTTACTTTGGAAATTTAGGTGCTATGTTTTTTAAGAAGTGTAAAAACATAACAGATGTGTCAGAGAGTCAACATCATCTTACTGTTTGCATAATCCTTTCATAGATACAAGAAATCTGTAGCAGACAACTTTCAAAACTTCTTGGCTAAACTATTGAAAAACTTAATAAATAATCCATTATTTTGTGAACAGAGTTGAAAATGTTGTGACAAAAGAAGAAATTGCTCATCTTGATCAATTTCTCCTTCTGTTACAATGTTTTCATAAGTCGTCTGCTGTAGATGTGTCAATTTGTTTATGCAGAAGGGAAAGGGCGAACCAGGACAATGGAAAAGATTGAAGCAAAAACGATATGTTGTAACAAGATGCACTTCTTATCTTCGTGCCTGAAGCACTCAAATAATAAATTAGCATGGGGCGGGGATAGGGTGAGGCCATTGTATAAGTTTATTTTCTCCAAATGTTGGGTATCAAAATTAAGAACCCAATCATGTAACCTCAAAATAAGTCTACCTTTTTCCACATACAACAAATCTGCAGTAGACGACTTTGAAAACATCTAAACATAAACATGGAATATTAAATGAAAATATAACTATAAATAATAAAGATGAAAACATAGCGACAAAAGAAGAATTCACTCATTATGAAGAATTTATTCATTTGCCACAATGTTTTCAAAATGCGTCTGCAGATTGTGTCTAAAAGACGTCTGCAGGTGGGATAGGGTTTAATGATAACTCGACAATTTCAACAACATGATCTGTCAACATGATTCCTGAAAGTGTGGGAGAATACAATACATTCAATCCCCCTGTGACAGGTTCCATTATGTAACAGCTGGGCCTATAAGTGTTCACATTATTGTTCCTACACATGAATTGATTAACCCTTTCCCACATACAACTAATTTGCAGCAGACGACTTTGAACGTATTTTGTCAAAAAATGGAAAATCTCCATAATTGAATGGATAACCTATGACAAAAAGTGGAAAACATTGTGGCAAAAGGAGAAATTGCACGTTTTGTGTAATTTCTTCTTTTGTCACTATGTTTTCAAAAAGCCGTCTGCTGCAGAGGCGTCAGAAAGCATCTATATGAGGGAAAGGGTTAAGCTCTGAATAGAACTTACATAATGAAATCTTAACTGTAGTCATGTTTTAATACAGACAATTCCCATCAAAAAAGTGTTCACATAATTATGTTCAGCCCGTTTCCCACAAAGCAGACTATTTTTTAAAACACTGGCAAAAGGAGAAATACCCGTTTTCAAATAAATTCAATGATTATATTCATTTATAGATGTTATCCAGGTGTTTTCTTCGTCTAGACATTGTTTACTGTGGATTTAATGTGCAATCAAACTTGTGTTGTGGTCACCTCTGTAAAGCAGCTAGTCAATCTTTAACACTCTCCCTCATATAGACGCTTTCTGACGCCTCTGCAGCAGATGGGTTTTTGAAAACTTAGTGACAAAAGAAGAAATTGCTCAAAGAGCAATTTCTCCTTTTGCCACTATGTTTTCCACTTTTAGTCATAGGTTATCCATTCAATTATATGACAAATCTGCAGCAGATGAACATATTTTGTGAAAAAATAGAAAATCTCTAATTGAATGGATAACCTATGAATAAAAGTGGAAAACATTGTGTCAAGAGGAGAAATTGCTCGTTTTGAGCAATTTCTTCTCTTGTCACTATGTTTTCAAAAAGCTGTCTGCTGCAGAGGCTTAAGAAAGCGTCTATATGAGGGGAAGGGTTAAAACATGTGGGTAATGGTTAACCCTTTCCCACATACGACACATCTACAACAGAAGCCTGGGAAATATTTATGTAAACATATGGATACTTTCCATTAACCCTTTCCCTCATATAGACGCTTTCTGCAGACGGCTTTTTGAAAACATAGTGACAAAAGAAGAAATTGCACAAAACGTGCAATTTCTCCTTTTGCCACAATGTTTTCCACTTTTAGTCATAGCTTATCCATTTAATTAAAGAGATTTTCCATTTTAAGACAAAATATGTTCAAAGTTGTCTGCTGCAAAATTGTCGTATGAGGGAAAGGGTTAATGAACGAACAATTATTGAAGGAAGTATGAGCAATTTCTACTTTTGCCACTATGTTTTTCTAAAAAAAAAAAATTCTACTGAAGAGACGTCAGAAATTGGCGTCTGCATGTGGACAACGGTTAAAGAGTGTGCACCACCAAGACTCGGGATATTTCAGAAGTGCAAATCATCATCTGCATCTACATTGTGTTGTCCTGTTTGCTGTTTTTCATTGATCAATGGTATGAGGTTGGAGGGGAAACATGTCACTTCAATCTATCAAGTCCATGTAACAATACCAAGAACAATCCATTTCAATCTATTTTCTTCACACTGCCCTACAAAATCCGTCCCTCTTTGAATCAGTCATGGAGAAATTGACATAATCAATTGTGAAACAAGTTTAAAGTTAATTCCTTTTCGGAGTTTTCCTTTACTCAAATCAGGTTTAAGTATTCAAAAGCTATAGTTTAAGTGCTGTCAGAATAGCTTTATGATTGCAATGAACTTCCATATCAAGTAATATGTCACTAGGAATTCTGTGGCCCAATTGCTTAAAGAAACAGTTGATGCTGACTAATAAAACAATATACACAAAGCAGTCAAAATAGCTCATCTTGAGCACTTTGTACTCAGGTGAGCTAAAGAGCTGAGAATCCATGATAAATCTTGCTTGCACCTGTTAAATCACTGATGCTTTATGATATTTCCATGTTATCATCAATTCATGCAATCTGCAAATTTACTCTGTACAAAATAATTGCCATGAAAAACACATGATTTGTATGTGCATGTTTTATTACTTAACCCTTTTCCATTTGAAGACACATTTAATGCATCTGCAGCAAACAACATTTTAAATCATTGTGGGAAATACAACTTTTTCCACAAATGTGTTCAACTCTATACAATAATTATACAGATGTCATAATATGAAAAAAAGTATTTTAGAGATATTCATTTTTTTTAACTGGATTTTTTTCAAAGTTGTCTTTGTTTTTATTTGTTGTATGTAGGAAAAGGTAAACTGGTTTCATTGATTGGCAGCATCTCAGGTATTGTTGTCTGGTATTTTGAAATGGCACAGCAAATACGCAATATGGTCTACCAGGTTTACACAGCCTGATGTAGACTGGAATCAGTCCCTTTATTTAACCATTTCCCTCATATAGACGCTTTCTGACGCTTCTGCAGCAGACGGCTTATTGTAAAGATAGTGACAAAAGAAGAAATTGCTCAAAACGAGCAATTTCTGCTTTTGCCACAGTATTTTCCACTTTGGTCATAGGTTATCCATTCAATTATAGAGATATATTCTATTTTTTGACAAAATATGTTCAAAGTCATCTGCTGCAGAATTGTTGTATGATGGAAAGGGTTAACCCGGTACCATTGGCAGACACATCCTAGTACATCTGCAGCAGAGGACTTTTCGCAAATATCTTAGTAAACAGAGAAATTGGTCACAATGAGCAATTTCTCCTTTCGCAATGATGTTTTGAACGCTATGCAATTAATATACTTTCATTTATTGAAGAAGATTCGTATTTTTTGCCTGGATGTTTTCAAAATTGTCTGCTGCAGGTTTATTGTATTTCGGAAAGGGTTTAAACAAGATGAAATAGAAACCAATTTGTATCAAGCGATCTTTTGGAGCAATAGCGTGAGCATTATGTAAGAATGTTTAAGATATTGATAAATCAGTTACAAGTGACATTTTGACACCATACGTCACATAACCCACATAGTTGGTGGATCCTGAAAGCTTCTAAATCATACGCCTATGTCAAATGAAAGCATTCATTGCATAAGATATTTGATTTTTTTAGAAACTAAATCAAATTCTCCTACAACCCCAAACTTCTTGCTTGAAAAACACCAAATGATTTCGAAAAACAGAGAAACAAAATGTTTCATTGCAAAGGTAGAAGATACATTTTTCCTCTTTATGAACATACATCATCATACATGTATTTGTAAAATGTAATGATCAGAAAAAACACAACATTAAAACTTTTGAATATTACTATCAATATCATTTTCTTAAACCAATTCCAACATGCAGACACATTCGCAGCAGACAACGTATCAGCAAAAGGAGGAATTGCTAACAATATTTTCAAAATTTGACTGCTACAGATCTGATGCGTCTCGGCAAACTGTCCAGTCTTATTGTAAAGGGGTTAAGGTTGGAAAAAGTTACGACCTCCATGGTTAAGCGAGTGTGAATTTAAAATGCAATGAAAACATTTTGAAAGTCAGCCGACAGTCTCATACAGGTAATTACGACAGTTGGAATGCAGAAATCGTTACTAAGGTAAGCCAACTTTGCTGCAGCAAATCAATACATAAAGGAGATTTTATGTTATAATATTTCCGCACAATAAATTTTGCCTGTTAAGGAGTGCAGATTATTCAGACACAAACGACATGAAATCATGTTAAACACATTGACAAAAGCATGATTCATTTTATTTATTATGTAAAAAAGAAATGTAACAAAAACAGAAAAATATTATATGTGATTAGGAGACATGGCCAATTCAGTGGGATACGGTCGAGTTGTTAAGCCTTTTTTCATATGTATACAACAAATTTGCAGCTGATATCTTTGAAAAACATCATGGAAAAGCCATATAAGGGAAAGTTAAATTATTGAAAAGAGTTAAAAACATTGTGTCAAATGGAGAAATTGCTAATTATCAACAATTTCGACTTTGACCACAGTATGCTTTCAAAAGTTGTCTGCTGCTATTGCGTCAAACCGTGTCTGCAGGTGGGAAAGGGTTAATGGTATTACGGCATCAATCCTAACTAAGTGCCAAGGAGGGAAAGCCGTTACTTCTGCTTTGAGAGTGAATGTCTAAAACAAGCATATCAAGTAAACGGTTATATCAAAAAGAGTAGAATATTAACTTGTCTGTATTTAGCAAAGATTGCTGATTTGTTCATAAGTAGCCTGGTGTATGTTGGTTGAGACACAATTAATCTGTAAAAAGAACTGGTTAAACAACTCTGAAAGCTTAACCCTTTCCCACATACAACAAATCTGCAGCAGACAACTTTAAAATCATATGGGCAAAAATAAGAAAAAATCTCTACAAATAAAGGTATTATATTGAATAGAGTTGAAAATATTGTGACAAAAGAAGAAATTGCTTATTTTGAGCAAATTCTTCTTTTCTCACAATGTTTTCAAAAAGTTGTCTGCTTGCTCTGAGGCATCAGAAAGCATTTATATGTGGGAAAGGGTTAAGTGGTTTTTTTGTAATCCCTTACCTGCGCTTAACTTTTACTTTTCTAATTTGTCAGGATTTCCGATACATAATTTTTAAAAAATAAATTGACAAAATATTTAGAAACTAATAAACTGCAGATTTTTTTTTCAAATACAGTATTATATAATACAATATACTTATTATGCGTCCATTGCTTTGTATCTTTTAATTAAATCAATCTTTGATTATTAAGATTTCATTACATGCACAGAGCTTTGCATAAAAAGGGCATTAATTCATGTTCCGAAATACTCATTAGACCTCCAAAGCCTATGTTGTGGGTGTTCAAATGTTTGTTTGGCTGAGAGGATTATTTTGAGTGCCACAGCGTAGGGATAACCCTTTCCCTCATACGACAATTCTGCAGCAGACGACTTTAATCATATTTAATCTCTATAATTGAATGGATAACCTATGACAAAAAGTGGAAAACATTGTGGCAAAAGAAGTTCGTTTAGAGCAATTTCTTCTTTTGTCACTATGTTTTCAAAAAGCTGTCTGTTGCAGAGGCGTCAGAAAGCGTCTATATGAGGGAAAGGGTTAACCTGCTTACTATAAGAGGGGCAAAAACCATGTTACTCTGTTTCTCCAGGTCTATGTTCATTTATGGGGGAACAGGTAAGCAAGTCACAAAACAAATATGATATCGAACGATCTATTAATACATGCGGTATTTTATATGCTTTATATGGAAATCTTCTTAAGACTGTAAACGCCCAATATGGCATGACATTTAAAGAGAACTTTACAAACCAAAGATAATCAATTGGTTGTCTCTGATTAAGTGTTTAACTCTTTCAATTATAGCCTTTAAATGTACTTTTTTTCCATGTGGGTGAAGTCAAACGTATTGCAAGTTATTGGCCAAGTTAATTTGCTGCACTGATGCTTTAAAGTTGCCATGAACTTGCCTTGGATTATCATGGCAAGGCTGGTTGAACATTTGAGATATTGTCTGTTCTATCTAACCGTGCCTACATGCAACAAAATCTGCAGCAGACGACTTTGAAAAGATCTAGGCAAAAGTATGGACAATCTCTAAACGAAATGACTATTGAATAGAATTGAAAACATTGTTTTATAAAACAAATTGCTCATTATGAGCAACTTCTATATTTGTCACAATGGGTTCAAACATGGTATTCTGCAGACGGCTTAACCCTTTCCCTCATATAGATGCTTTCTGACGCCTCTGCAGCAGACAGCCTTTGGAAAACATAGTGACAAAAAAAGAAATTGCTCAAGACGAGCAATTTCTCCTTTTGCCACAATGTTTCCAACTTTTTGCCATAGGTTATCCATTCAATTATAGAGATTTTCCATTTTTTGACAAATTAAGTTCAAAGTCGTCTGCTGCAGAATCGTCATATGAGGGAAAGGGATAAAAACATAAAGGCATTGTGGTAAAGGGTTAAACAAATCAAAGGACCTGTTCCATTGGTCCACAATATCACCTCTTATGACTCATGCATGTCCTGCATGCATTGATAAGGGACCTATGTATGCACAGAATCTACAACAATATTTGCACCAACTTCTCTCAATATAATCTGTTGACATTACAATTACCTTTTCCCTAATATAGATGCTATTAGACGTTACCTCTGCAGGACTTCTGAAAACAATGTGAAGAAATTGCTTAAAGCAAGAACTTTCTATTTTTCCATTTAGTTTTCATCTTTATTTCAGTAAAGATATTTATCTTCATTTATATAGATTTTCCATGCATTTTATTGCATCAATGTCTGCTGGCTGCAGATTAAAAAATGTTAAACTTGTATGTGGGAAAGGGTTAAAGTCATGATGATTGAAAGGCATCAACATCTCGTTTATTTATTTTGGACAGAAATTCTTTCTCATTTTAATTTGTGCACAATCATAGCTCACCATTTTGATATTGAATCTTCACCATGACAAATACATATACTGCGGAGTTTATAACCATCAGCATGGTCTCCATCTATTATTCATTCATTGGAGTACCAACAACATGGTTTAACCCTTTCCCACGCATGATGAGCAATTTCTCCTTTGGCCACAATGTTTTCAACTTTATTTAACAATAAATAATTTTTATGGAGATTTTTCAGGTTTTTATCATCATGTTTTCAAAGTCGTCTGCTGCAGATTTGTTGTATGTGGGAAAGAGTTATGGATCAAATAAGGGTTTTAGAACATGAAATATGCACCTTTAATCGAAAGCTTTGGACCTAATGATTTTTACCAATGATTGGAATGAATGGAAATAAAGTATTATTATATAAGGGAGTTAACCCTTTCCCATATACAATAACTCTCTAAATATATGGCAAATCTTGTGAAATGAAAGTTTATAATTATTAAATAGTTGAAACATTGTGGCAAAGTAAGAAATTGATCATTAAGAGCAATTTCTCTTTTTGTCACAATTTTTTCAGTCGTCTGTTGTAGAGGCATCAGAAAGCAATATGTATGTGGAAAAGGGTTAAATACCCACAATTTCTATTATGGTTTTATACTAAAATTACACCCCACGCGGTGTCTGAGTTGGACTATGGCCTTTGTCACATCCGATGACCAACGGCATTTATACTCTGATGAAAATAATAAAATCAGTCCATTCTGTGTCTCACAGTTAACCCTTTCCCTCATATAGACGCTTTCTGACACCTCTGCAGTAGACGGCTTTTTGAAAACATAGTGACAAAAGAAGAAATTGCACAAAACATGCAATTTTTCCTTTTGCCACAATCTTTTCCACTTTTTGTCATAGGTTATCCATTCAATTATGGAGATTTTCTATGTTTTGACAAAATACGTTCAAAGTCGTCTGCTGCAGAATTGTCGTATGAGGGAAAGGGTTAACCCTTACCCATGTCTGACAAATCTGTGACGGAGTACTTAGAAAAAATCCAGGCAAAAAGTGTAGATTTGTTGTATGTGGGAAAGGGTTAAAATCTTTATATAAAAGGTATTAGTTTAATGTAACTAAAACCTTTGAACAAAGAACTGTAAGTCAATGAACTTCTGGTCAAATATATAATGGATGTTTTTGACACTTTTTTAATTCAGCCTTTAATTAAATTAAAACATTTTGTATGACATTTTATAGGTTGTCAGCCTTGAAAAAGACTTTATATCTTGAAAATTGACGAGTCTAT
>JASEVX010000002.1:120414232-120435699 GCA_031761405.1 Serripes groenlandicus
GAAAGGGAAATTTCAGATCATGGGCAATATCTCCGTTCCCAAAATATCTACTTTTAAAGTTGTCTGCTGCAAGCATGTCAAAATGTCCTTCATGTGGGAAAGGGGTTAAAAGAGATAGGAATACCTACATAAAGCTAAATGACCAGGTGTGCCGAGGCCCATCCTCCCTCCCCTGGGTAGTTACCTATGAAGGGACCATTATTAACCAACTCCAGGTGATCAAGCCATTCACTTCGGGGTCATCAAAAAAGAGCACCCTCTATTTACTTGTCCACAACCTTATAATATTCATGTAAATGATTTAGCATACCTTTAATAATTTGATTAACCCTTTCCCGTGATATAGCAAATCTGCATAAGATGAATTGCAAGACATCTAGGCAAAATAAATGCAAAATCTGGATAGAGTTGAAACATTGTGGCAAGATGAGAAATGCTCATTATGAGCAATTTCTCATTTTCCCCATTGTTTTCAAACCTGGATAGTTCAAGCAACTCTTGAAATCATGACGAGACTTTGGACAAGGAAAGTCTTTCTGATGTTTCATGCTGCAAAGAGGCATTTTTTTCTCTTGCTGTTTTCAAAATGTGTATCTTCAGATGGCTAAACGAGTTATCTGTATGAAGGAAAGTGTTCAATAAGTAAAGCCAGAATCTGGAATGATATTACACCACCTCAGTTTACCAATTAGGAAAAGTGACTTAGTTTTTTTAACGCTTTCCTCAAGCAGCCGCATCTCCAGCAAATGACATGAACAACTTTGAGATACAAATATGGAAACCCTCTCAAAATGAAAGAACAAAAATTTGATATTGAAAATATTCTGGCAAAAGTAGAAAATGTTCATTTGCTTTTTATGAGCAATTTCTCTTAATGCCAGAATGTTTTCAACTGTTGTCTTCTGCAGAGGCATCAGAACATCAGAAGGCATCTGTATATGAGAAAGAGGGTTAAAACACTATATACAAAAACAGTGACATATTGTAAGAAGGTGCTAATACTTTGAGCCAATAAGAAATATCTTTGATCTTTCTTTGATTCTAAAACGGGCTTTTCTTTTGATCAATTTCCTACCTTATGTGTCACACTGGTCACACTTTGCATGAGATCAGGTCATGCTGTGAGATAACTAAAATACTGTTGAAAGTGGTGTAAAACTTGATTCAAACCCAGAGGTTGAGATGAGGAGGGGTATATATCGCGGATTTGGTATGAAACAGTTGTAACTAAAATCGGTCATTTTTTACCAAGGTTAATCACCTCGCCATGAAGTCTTTATAAGCGTTAAATCAATTTTCTTGATAAACAATGGAAATTTAGGTGCCATTGCTCGTTTTGAGCAATGGCACCTAAATTTGCATTGTTTACAAAAGGGTAAAAATTGCCCCTAAAACAGGGTTTTCAAAATAGGTTTTGAGTTACAACCGTTTCACGCCAAGCCCTCAATATGAACAGCTCTTTTCCCCTCAATATCTCTTATTATCCAGCCACAAGGTGATGTGTGTACTCATTCTAAGGGTTGGAGGGTCAATTAAGGATTTTAGAATATGAAAAATGCCCATTATCTAGAGCTCTGATTTAAACAAATGATGAATGTTATACTTTATTTTTTGTGTGACAACACATACTACAACTATTCCTTTGGACAAAATGTATTTATAAAGTACTATGAATAAAATACTTCAAAACAAACAGCTGTAAATTGTGTTACAATTGTTTTCCAAAAAGTCAAATGTGTTAAAAAAAATTCAAAAGAGCTGTTAATTGGGAGTTATTATCACATTAGGGCTAGAGTCCGGCCTTGAAAGGAACCAAGTGTTGACACTGACATCATTTTAACACATGGTCCCCTTGAGATGTAGATGGTGAAAAAATGACAGAGAAGTAACAATCCAAGAGAGTAAATAAAATTAACCACAGAACAATGGTTTTATTTGAACAGGGTTTCACATAATTTAAACAATTTATAAATTATAGACAAGTATGGTATATCACAGTCTGCAAAATAAGCACACGCCTGAAGCACAAATCCTATTTAAACGATTTTGCAATTTCTTATTGAAATTAACCCTTTCTCACATACAAATAAATCTGCAAGAGACAACTTTAAAAACATCTACTCAAGATATGGAAAAATGTCTAGAAAGGATGGTATAATTACTGAAAAAGGTTGAAAACATCGCGGCAAAAGGAGAAATTGCTTGTTTTAAGCAATTTTACCTTTTGTTACAATGTCTTCAAAAGTCGTCTGGTGCAGATGCGTCAAAATGCATCTATAGGTTGGAAAGGGTTAAGGCCCAAATAGCTTGCAGAATTATGTGCAAACAATCATATTGAGCAATTTCTCCTTTTGCCACAAAGTTTCAACTCTATGCAATTATTATACCTTCATTTACAGAGACTTTTAATAGTTAAGCCTCAAAGTTTTCGAAGTCGTCGGAGTTGGAGCTGTATGTGGGAAATTGTTAAAGAAGTGGCTAATGGTCCTGTTGTGCAACAACTCTCAGTTGAGCTGGCAACCAACTAAAAATAGTACAAAACGTGGTCTGTTACCTTTCAGCTAGCAGTTGCTCAGCATGCACTCACTACCCATTGAGCCTAAATGCCAGGCTTTGTGCCTTTGACATTTTCAGATAAAACACAAAGTGTAAACGTTTTTGGCAAATGATATGTTTGGGTCGACTTTCTTGTTATAACATGGCGATCTAATGTCAACATTGGGGTTTGTTATCACTAGGTCTTCCGGTAGTTAAGCCCGTCAGGTTGATGCTATATATATAGATAGGCTCATGAAGTTTGAATCCACAAACTGATTCACTAAAAAACAATATATTCTGACAAGCCTAAAATTTCCCTTGTTTCAAAGAGCTATCGAATCATAGGCAATGAGAATTTTTTGCTTTTAATTAAACAAATAACACAATGTTCACATAGAATTAAAATATATCCGAGTGGCGCTGATGGAAAAAGAAGGGGGACAAATTCAAATTCAGGGGAGTGATCAAACACAATGAAGGGTCTAGCTCCCTGAGACTGGGCTTTGTTAAAAGGGGGTCATGGTAGCGTCACAGTGTCACAATTATCACTGCAAGTTGTTGACACAATAATGTCTTAAGTGAGTCAAAATTCTGGAACAGGTAAGCCTATAGTGTTCTTGTCAAGCTTTGTGACTTGTATTTTTTTGCTATTTTGTGCAGAGAATTTCTATAAATTTTGAGCAAATCTAAATGTAAACATGATAACCCGTTTTACATGACTTTGTACTTTTGAAATAACCTGATCAGCGAATATGATGCAAAAAGGGTACATGTATATGACACTCCAGTGATTGTATCGTGTTTTACGCCGCTTTCAACATTTTTTCCAGTTATATCACAACATTTCCAGGGTAAGTTACCAGTACTACTATTCCATTTATCCCGACACCAGCCAGTCAGTCTACATGCACCCTGCAACCCTGAGTGACAAGGATGGCAGCCATTACAACCAATTGTTAACCCTTTCCCTCATACGACAATTCTGCAGCAGACGACATTGAACATATTTTGTCAAATAATGGAAAATCTCTATAATTGAATGGATAACCTATGACTAAAAGTGGAAAACATTGTGACAAAAGGAGAAATTGCACGTTTTGTGCAATTTCTTCTTTTGTCACTATGTTTTCAAAAAGCCATCTGCTGCAGAGGCGTCAGAAAGCATCTATATGAGGGAAAGGGTTAAAAGACACTCAAAGTAAAGGATTTCTCACATACAACAACAGCAGATGACTGAACCCTTTCCCATTTGAAGCCGCAATTTGACGCTTCTGCGGAAGCAACTTTTGAAAACCTTATCCATTATTTTGCAACAATGTTTAAACTTGATTCAATAATAATATGCATTAACCCTTTCCCTCATATAGACGCTTTCTGACGCCTCTGCAGCAGACAGCTTTTTGAAAACATAGTGACAAAAGAAGAATTGCACAAAACGTGCAATTTCTCCTTTTGCCACAATGTTTTCCACTTTTAGTCATAGGTTATCCATTTAATTATAGAGATTTTCCATTTTTTGACAAAACATGTTCAAAGTAGTCTGCTGCAGAGAAAGGGTTAACAGAGATTTCCCACATTTTTCTAAAACTCGATAAGGGGAAGTAAATGGGTCTCAATCTCCCAACAATATCTCTCTTATGACTTGACTAATGCCTGTGTTGTGTGTACTCAAAGAATCGTCTCAGTGGGAAAAATCTGTTGAGTACCACAACATAGGCTTTGAGAGTCATATAAGGATTTGGAGATGTGAAATATTCTTCTTTCGAGTACCCACAACATAGGGTTTGAGAGTCATATACAGATTTGGGGATGTGAAATACTCTTCTTTCGAGTACCCACAACATAGGGTTTGAGAGTCATATACAGATTTGGGGATGTGAAATACCTATCTAGAGCAGAAGGCTTTAAATTAGTAAGCCATTTAAAAGATGCATCTAAATTAGTCTCATTTTGCAACATTAACACTTTTCCACTTGCAATCTTAATATTTGGGTTGTCTGCAACACATGACTGTTGTTACTATGTTTTACACTCAATTAAATATTTACTTTCATTTATAGAAATTTTCTGTATATTAATTAGCTAAAAGTATTTTCAAAATTGTCAACTGCAGATTTGTCAAATGTGGGAAAAGATTATCCTTTCTGTTTGAAATGGCTAAACTGTCAGATGTCAAGTGAAGTTTATTTTTGAATGGTCTACAAAATCCATAACAGTGGCTCGTGCCATAAGTACCATAAGTGATACTTACACAGACCACTAAAGCTTTTGTAAAGTGGAATAGATGGTTAAGAAACAAAGGCAGTATTTTAAGGACAATCCTTTTTGTTGTTGTTTTTTGTGACGGGAAATAAAACGGGATGAACATTGTACATTAAACTAGATTTCAGACAAAAAATTTTGCCCTATGGAAAGCATTTTTCCATGAACTTTCCTCTGTGTTACCTATTCATTATATACTTTTTTTTTCGAGATTTTGTTTTTCTATTCAAATTTTCTTAATGTGATATACTTCTAAATTCATATTATAAAAAAGAAACAGGATAACAACCTTCCCTTTTGTAATTCAAGCCTAAACACTTTCTCACATTTTAACCAAGTTGTTTTAACCCTTTCCCTCATATAGACGCTTTCTGATGCCTCTGCAGCAGACGGCTTTTTGAAAACATAGTGACAAAAGAAGAAATTGCACAAAACGTGCAATTTCTCCTTTTGCCACAATATTTTCCACTTTTTGTCATAGGTTATCCATTCAATTATAGATATGTTCAAAGTCGTCTGCTTCAGAATTGTCGTATGAGGGAAAGGGTTAAACTCCGCCTGCTGCATCAATAATATCATTTGGAAGGGATCAAATCCTTAACACTTTCCCACATACAACAAATCATTATGAGCAATTTCACCATTTGCCAGAATGTTTCCAGAAGTGGTCTGCTGCAGAGGTTACAGAAAGCGTCTGTATGAGGGGAAGTGCAAACAAGAGATATCAGGGGGAGGAAGGTCCTCTTTACCCCTCCTTATCCAAGCCTCTTTAAAATCTTTCCCACATAAAACAAATCTAGAGCAGCTGACTTTAATAAAAGTCTTGCCAAATATATGGATACTTTCTATAAATAAAGGATAATTATTGAACAGTTTAAAATATTCTTAATGAGCAAATTCTCCTTTTGCCACAATGTTTTCAATTTTTGTCTGCTTCAGATGTGTTCAAAAGCGTCTTCAAGGAGGACCGGGTTAATATCATGAATAAAGCTCTTATACCGTGAAATTATCTTCTTTTCCTGCATTTCATTACACAAAATAACATGTATAGAGGTCCCTCACACCTGAGTTTTAAATTATTGATTTCCCTGGGAAAAGCCCTAATATTGATGGGAAATTTTACGCCCTAATGTTTCTATTGCTTAAAATACTATAACTACCAAATTTCATTGATCGTTATTGAATTTCTAATCAAAAACAGATCAATGTTTGTTACAATACAAAAATACAAACTCCCATTTTACTTTTTTTAAATCACCGCGACGTCACAATAATCTTCTTTCAACAGGTAAACATGTTTGTGAATATTTATTTTAGGGTTTTTTGTGAAGTAATGTCTCAAAATTTACCAATTGCGTACTTTCAGTTGACATTTGATATGTGTCTGTTTTGTAATTAAAATTTATTTTAAATAGAAAACGTCATAAAAGGGTTAAAGCTATAGTCAGGTTTACTCTTCGTTATTCAGTCATTGAATAAAACATATTTTAAATCTATGCAAAAGACAAGTTTCTTTCAATGTCTATTTTATCTATTCTATCTTCTTTAAAATTTAATGCTTTGCCATATATTCACCAAATCCACAGTAAACTACTTTGAAACCATATAGACAACAAAACAATATGGACAAATTCTTTAAATGAGCGTATTATAATTGAATAGAGATGAAACTATTGTGGCAAATGTAGAAATTACTCATGATGTGCAATTTTCCTTTTGCCACAATCTCTTCAAAAGCTGTCAAATTGGGTCTGCCTGTGGCAAAGGGTTTATAAAGTAGTTAATGCAAATTTTTGTTGGGATTATAATTCTTATATCTATGCTAAGCTACGTAATAAGAGTTGCCACACAAAATATCTCCTAGATGATAATAATTAAATCATGAAGTCTTTGATTTATGAAGGTCTTATAATTCACTACAAATTACTTGTAAACACTTCAAACTTTTCTTTGAATAAATAAACAACATGTAGTACAGACTTCAGATAACCTGTTTTTGAATCCCTTTTCCCACAGGAAGTTCTGCATGTTTCTAAACTTGGCCTAAATAGTATGCCCACAAACATGTTTGGCGAGATTTGCTTACAAGTGTTTGGCAAATTTTGAATAATTCAAGGACCATAATCCCAAAATGCCTTGGACTATTTGGTTGGTTATCAAACTTGGCCCAGACATTATGCCCATAAACATGACCAACAAGTTTGGTGAAGATCGGATGGAAATTGTTGGACATAGAGAGTGGACTACGCGGACAGTGCGCTGCAAATGTTCCCATAATTAGCAATTTCTCCTTTTGCCACAATGTTTCAATAAATATAAATTCATTCAGTTATTTTCCATGTTTGCTTAGATGTTTTCAAAGTTTGTTGTAAGTGGGAAAGGGTTAAAGTGCTCTTCCTGTCTATATTTTGAATTTTAAAGGATGTTTACAAGATTTATAGATGAAAATAAACCCAAGATAACAAGCATGGTAATTGTTATGATTGCTCTGGTTGCTGGTAATTTTTTTTTTAACCCTTACACAAATACAACTGAATCCTTTCCCACCTATTGACACTTTTTGACGCCTCTGCAGCAGACGACTTTTTGAAAAGGTTGTGACAAAGAAGAAATTGCTAATAATTGCAATTTTTCCTTTTGCCAATGTTTTCCACTTTTAGTGATAGGTTATATTTTGTAAATGTTTTCAACTCTTTTCAGCAGGTATACTTTTATTTTTTGAGATATTCCATACTTCTGTCTACATGTTTTCAAAGTTGTCTGCTGCAAATTTGTTGTATGTGGGAAAGGGTTAAATTAAAATTATAATTATTGAATAGAGTAAAAAGACATTGTGGCTAAAGGAGAAAGTGCACCTTTTTTCCACATGTTTTCTGATGTTGTCTGCTGCTGATGCATCTGCAATTGGGAAAAGGTTTAGAGATTTCTGTTGGGAGATGATAGAAATTGACCACCAGGTCAGTTTGAGCAATTTAAAAAATCATCTATATTAACCATCATTCTGACGCCTCTGCAGCAGACGGCTTTTTAAAAACATAGTGACAAAAGAAGAAATTGCACAAAACGTGCAATTTCTCCTTTTGCCACAATGTTTTCCACTTTTTGTCATAGGTTATCCATTATTCAACTATGGAGATTTTCTATGTTTGGACAAAATATGTTGAAAGTCGTCTGCTGCAGAATTGTCGTATGAGGGAAAGGGTTAAAGCAGACAGCGTTTTGAAAACATAGTGACAAAAGAAGAAATTGCACAGAACATGCAATTTCTCCTTTTGTCACAACGTTTTCCACTTTTAGTCATAGGTTATCCATCTGACAAAATACGTTCAAAGTCGTCTGCTGCAGAATTGTCGTATGAGGGAAAGGGTTAAGGTACTGCCTCTGTGGTGTTGTGATTGTCTAGGGTGCGGGAGGTCGCTGGTCTTGATGCCCTGCCAGGTCATACTGAAGTCTTTAACCCTTTCCCTCATACGGCAATTCTGCAGCAGACGACTTTGAACGTTTTTCGTCAAAAAATAGAAAATCTCCATAATTGAATGGATAACCTATGACAAAAAGTGGAAAACATTGTGGCAAAAGGAGAAATTGCACGTTTTGTGCAATTTCTTCTTTTGTCACTATGTTTTCAAAAAGCTGTCTGCTGCTGCAGAGGCGTCAGAAAGCGTTTATATGAGGGAAAGGGTTAAAAATGGAAGTATTGGCTGAACCCACCTTGGCGCTCTGGGTTGCGGGGGTTATCTGGTTAGTGTCAGGTTAAACGGACCAGTAGTACTAGTAACTTACCCAGGAAGTGATATATGACTGAAGCTTTGTTGAAAGCGACGTAAAACAACAAACATTCAATCAAATCTATAATAGGAAAATATACTCCCATTTTATTATATGTTTACCATACTGTCTGATACAAATTTCTTGTAATACTTTAATGTTTTGAGATTTGTTTATATATGGTCTGCTGCAGATTTGTTGTTTGTTGGAAAGGGTTATTAAACACTGAACACTGTGAAAGTGCATGTCAAGTATTTGGTCAGCCACAATAAATTCTGTACCGAAATCTGACCACAATATACTCCTGTAGCATTATTTTTCCTATCAATTAGACCATATTATGAACAACATATAATAGTTCATTTGCATGGCCAAGCCTTAGAGATTTACCACAAATTATAATGAACTTCATTAGCAATTTTTAGCTATATCTGAATTACAAATTATACAGAATAGAACAAAGAGCAATTTCTCTATTTGCCACAATGTTTTCAAAACTCGTCTGCTGCAGAGGCGTCAGATAGCACATGTATGATGGAAAGGGTTAACAAAGTCACACATTCTTACCTTCAGCTTCGATGATATCATTAGGCTTAAGGTTGTGACCCCAAGAGTTGGTCGGATTAACAAACTTTGCTGACAGCATCATGATCGTGCACGAATACACAAACATATTCGCCAGTATCACAGACATGCTGGGTTTTAGACCAGGCCGCAAGGGCAACATCCTGAAAAAGATAAAAAAAAAAAAGGGATGTTAGTATAATCTTGAAAACAAAGGATGCAAACAAATAAATAAATCCCCATCAGGGGATTTATATAAGCAGTCTCAATCCATCCTGCTTTTAATATCACAAAATACTGCAAGGAAGTGAAACACTGTTACTCACAAAGAAATTGCTCATTTAAGTTTTGAGCAATTTCTCCTTTTGGCACAATATTTTCAAAAGTCGTCTGCAGGTGGGATAGGGTTAAGCCACAATGCTTTCAAACGTCGTCTGCTAAATATGTCTGCTATTGTAAAAGCATTATAGAATCCAATTTTTCTAGATAAGACTTTAACTCTTTCCCACATACAACAAATCTGCAGCAGACAACTTTTGAAATTGTATGGTAAACGTATGGAAAATCTCAATAAATATGAGGATTTTTATCTATAAATGTATATATGAAAGTATAATTATTGAACAGGGTTCAAAAGATTGTGACAAATGAAGAAATTGCTCATGATGTTTATTTTCTCCTTTTGCCACAATCGTTTGTAAGTTCGTCTGCTGTAGATGTGTCTGCATGTGGGAAAGTGCTGATTATTCAATGTTCCTAGATAAGACTTAATTACAGTATAACATGCATCCAATGAGATGATAATAAGCCGAAGATTTCTTCCGAAGATTTCTTCAGGAACACAATTCCGTCATTCATATAACTTATTACATTTGCTAATTCAAACATGTACCCAATTACGATTCATTCTGCACGACCAGTTCAGCTTGCATACGAGAAATTATTCTACTTCTGTCTGCTGTCACTCCAGAACCCAAAATGTTGTGCCAGCCTAAGCAAAATATTCTTTGTGATATGATTGTCAATGACAATTGTTTTCAGAAGCCCTTTCCAACATGCAACAAATTTGCAGCAGATGACTGAACATTTATTGTCGAAAAAAAGGTTGAAAACATAATGGGGGGGGGGGGGAACAGAAATTGATCATGTTGAACATTTATTTCCTTTTACTACAGTATTGTCATGTGATGTCTGCTGCAAAGGCTTCTAAATAATGTTTTCTGTTTCAGTTTCCCTCATACGGCAATTCTGCAGCAAACGACTTTGAACGTATTTTGTAAAAAATAGAAAATTTCCTTAATTGAATGGATAACCTATGACAAAAAGTGGAAAACATTGTGGCAAAAACCGTCTGCTGCAGAGGCGTCAGAAAGCGTCTATATGAGGTTAAGGGCTAAATTGCTACAGATCTCGCAATGTCAAGGTCCAAGGACACTCAACGAAAATATGTTAAAAATACATCTGGCATGAAGCAATGAGTAATCATGATCCCTCCCCCCTTTTTAATTCAAGCAAAGCACCAGTCTGATATATGACCAAACCAACCTGCAGCAAGCTGGCGTCATTCAACCCATATCAGAGTGCATTATTCATTCTCCATGTAGACACAGGGTCACCAATCAACCATTCTCAAACAGGACAGGTCGTAAAAACACATCCCCTTAATGATCATTAACTGATTACTTAATAAGCCATTCAGATCAGTCTCCCCCTGCCTTACTTGACTCAATGATAAGTGATGCGTTCACAGCCAAGATTTCCAGGCCAACTTAAAATTCTGCAACATTTTCTACAGATAATAAGCCAGTTCGTTTACAATCGTCTTCATGTTCAATAACCCTTTCAAAAGTACAGACGCCCTTGCAGCAGTAGACTTTTAATTACATTGTGTCAACAGGAGAAAAAGAGCAATTTCTCTTTTTGCCACAATGTTTTCAAAACTATTCAATTAATTTATATATTGTTTGCCGAAATGTTTTTCAAAGTCTTTCTTCAGCTGCAATTTGTTGTATGTGGTAACGGTTTATCCCTTGTCTAGATAATGTAACAAGTCTTGAAAACATTGTGGCAAAAGAGGTCTGCAGCAAATTTGTAAATTGTATGTGGGAAAGTGTTAATCTTTTTACATGTCATTTTTGCACAGCAAACAGCTGAAGAGAAATCGAACATCTGGTAAATTGGCAGTAAATATTTGATTCTGTGTCGAAAACATATAAGTTTTTTTGCACTGTTTTCATCAGATCTGTTAAAGTGTTGTCAAAATTTAAAACAGTCTACCATTAAGGGAACCTTACTTTTAGCTGCTTGGCAATATGTCATGACTTTTGCGTGCCTATAAATGCATGCATTTCATGTATAATTTATTAGCTTAATTAAAACAGAAAACAAAAGATAATGCTTTCATTACCAGTGTTTTTTTTTATAGTGTGCTGCGTGAGATTAT
Organism: Serripes groenlandicus; assembly: GCA_031761405.1. Classification (NCBI taxonomy): domain Eukaryota; kingdom Metazoa; phylum Mollusca; class Bivalvia; order Cardiida; family Cardiidae; genus Serripes; species Serripes groenlandicus. The sequence goes on from JASEVX010000002.1 coordinate 120,425,808, forward strand.
TTCCTCTCTTTGATATCGTGAAGGTTTTCTAATTATCCCTTTCACTAGTAGTAAGATCACTTTTGATGTCTTCTTATGCAGCAAACACCTTTTTTAACCCTTTCCCACATAAAACAAATCTGCAGCAGTCAACTTTGAAAACATGGTGACAAAAACCGAAAAAATCTCCATAAAAGATAGCTTAATTGTTTAATAAAGTTGAAAACATTGTGGTCAAAGGGGAATTGCTCATCAAAAGTCATCTGCTGCTAGCTATTGTGTCAAAATGCATCTATAGGTGGGAAAGGGTTAACCCTTTCCCTCATATAGACGCCTCTGCAGCAGACGGCTTTTTGAAATAATAGTGACAAAAGAAGAAATTGCACAATATGTGCAATTTCTCCTTTTGCCACAATGTTTTCCACTTTTAGTCATAGGTTATCCATTCAATTATGGAGATTTTCTATGTTTTGACAAAATACGCTCAAAGTCGTCTGCTGCAGAATTGTCGTATGAGGGAAAGGGTTAAGAATTGTCGGGTGAAGAATTGCTCCTCCCGCTACATTATGCTTCCAACTATATCACTTCCATTCAGGGCAATTCTACATATTTTTGCCTAGACATTTTTGAAGTTCTCTTCTGCAAATTTGTTGTATGTGGGATTGGGATAAACTGTTTGAAGCAGACTGGCATTCCATATCAGTTGATTGGTTAGGGGCTTCCCACAATCACCAATGTTGCAGATTACTTTGAAAACATGGTGGCATTATAAGATGACGTGGACTGTGAATCTCTACAAACGATAATTATGGAATGGGTATGAGCAAATGTTTTCCTTTTGCGACAATGTTTTCAGAAGTCGTCTGCAGTTGATGCATCTGAATGTGGGTAAACACTTTGCCACATAAAGACAATTTCTGACACCTATGAAGCATATGGTTTTTTGAGCAATTTCTCAATTTACCACAGTGTTTTCAACTCTATTTAACCCTTTCCCTCATACGACAATTCTGCAGCAGACGACTTTGAACATATTTTGTCAAATAATGGAAAATCTCTATAATTGAATGGATAACCTATGACAAAAAGTGGAAAACATTGTGGCAAAAGGAGAAATTGCACGTTTTGTGCAATTTCTTCTTTTGTCACTATGTTTTCAAAAAGCCGTCTACTGAAGAGGCGTCAGAAATCGTCTATATGAGGGAAAGGGTTAATATCATTTATGGAGGTTTTTCACATTTTTGCCAAATACATTTTCAAAATCGTCTGCTGCCGAGTTGTTGTTTGTGGGAAAGGGGTTAAAAGAACTTGAAGGACCACTTGGATTTCAGGTCCATTTGTGTTTTCTGGCTATTGTCCAGTTACCTGTATAAAATGGCTGCTACCTAATTGCTGTATTTTGTTCAAGGGATATAAAATTACTGTAGTCATAATTACTTCTCTCAATCAATGTCACACAAAATCAAGGTGGCAGTTTAAAAACTACTTGATTTATATGAACATTTAATAGCCACTTAGAACACATTTGTATCACAAGATGATCTACAGCAAAAATGCTGTAACTACCACCTCCAAGCATGATGTACTTAAAACAGTTTCACATGAAGTCCACAATATCAGCAATGACCATTTGGTTGGTTAATTATGAGCAAATATCAGCTGAAATAAAATTCAAGAGTAAATAATTAACAAACTCATTAAATTGAAGTGCTTGTAACTAGCTTCCTGTAAATACTATAGGATTAGGAATCTGTGATGCTACTCAGATAAAGTAGGTTGCATTACATGTTTCCATCATACAGACGCATTTTGACACCCCTACTGCTCATACGACTTTTGAAAACATTGTAACAAACGGGGAATTCACATTATAGCGAGCAATTTGTCCAATTGCCACAATGTTTTAACTCTATATTTGATTATCATACTTTCCTTTTTAGAGACTGCCCATGTTTCTCAACTACGGTAATGGTGGAGAGCCCTTGGGCAAGGCACATTTTCTAGCCTAGTACTGGTTTGTTTACCCAGGGATCATGAATGAAGTGAACTGTCGCCATATAACTGAAATAATGTTGAAAGCGGCGTAAAACCCCAATAGAACAATTGTTTTTCAATGTTGTCTGTCGCACATTTATTTTATGTGAGAAAGGGTTAATCCTTTCCCACATATAGATGCTTTCCGACGCCACTGCAGCAGACCAATTTTGAAATCATTGTGGCAAAAGGAGAAATTGCTCATATTGAGCAATTTCTCCATTAACCACAATGATTTCAACTCATTTTCTTAATCATAGTGTAATTTAGAGATCTTTTATTTGATAATTTCTGCTGTAGATTTGTTGTATTTGGGAAAGGGTTAACTGTTCTTCAGATATAACTAATCTGCAGCAAAAAAATCTAATCATAATCTCTATAAATGAAAGTACGATTAGCCTATTCATACATCAAGACCCATTTTAACACATATATACAGCAGGAGACTTTAAAAAAAATGTGGTAAAAGGATGAAAACAAAACTGTATCAGAGAAAGGGTTTAGATATATTATACCATAACCTTTACCAGATTGTACATGTATGGTAAAGTAAATATTGACATAGACCTTGCCTAATCATAGTGCCCAAGCTATCCCAAGAGTTTACAAACTACCCCCACCACCACTAGGGTATTCCTAAATCAATCACAATCCATCAATACTAATGTAAACATAGACCACACCATGGAAAAAGTGGTTAGTATATTAATTACATTACAGAGACATAGAATAATCGGGGGGGGGGGATAAACTGATTTTCCCCATAATATCTCTTCATCATACTCAACCAATCTCTAATTCATGGTAATTTATAGAATCCTCTCATTGAGACGATTCTTTTGAGTACCCGCAACATAGGGTTTTAGGGGGGAAAATAAGGATTTCGGTAAAATAAGAACCTATCCAAAATATCTTGCAATATTTTTATTTCAAATTAACATGCCTAATACCCCCCCATTGAACCTAAACAAAGTTCCCACTGCGTCCTTGGAGTTCTAAAAAAAATGCTAGGACTCCGCGACAATGCCGTAGTCTTCGAGAAAAAGAAAAAGTGAAATGATCCACATGCTATGTCCAAGCCACGTCCTTGCTACGTTCATGTTGCGATGGTGGAGAAGCCACTGAGTTCTATGTGCGTGTATGATACATGCTGATTAAATTGGCTGCTTAACTGAACAATTTTATCCTGATATTCCGAGAATTGGCTAATGATCTCTTCCACTTAAGGCATAGCTAATCCAGACAAATTTAAATATTCAGCATTGAAAGGGTTTAAAGGACCTTAAAATTAAGCCTAAATTAGAATGCTTTCTGACGCCTTCTGCAGCAGACAACTTTTGAAAACACAATGAGCTATTTCGCCTTTTGCCACAATGCATTCAACTCTTTTACAATGATTAAACTTTCAGTGATAGAGGTTAACCCTTTCCCTCATACGACAATTCTGCAGCAGACGACTTTGAACGTATTTTGTCAAACCATAGAAAATCTCAATAATTAAATGGATAACCTATGACAAAAAGTGGAAAACATTGTGACAAAAGGAGAAATTGCACGTTCTGTGCAATTTCTTCTTTTGTCACTATGTTTTCAAAAGACGTCTGCTGCAAATGCGTCGGAATGCGTCTGCAAGTGGGAAAGGGTTAACCATATTTGAAAGCAGACGTTTTTTAAATCGTCTGCTGCAGATTTGTTGTAGGTAAATTTCGAGTTCAAGGTACATTTAAGTCATCAGTCTTTCGTATGCCAGCAAAAAGTAAAGGCTCAACAAGGCTTGTGATCAACTTAGTCCAATCTTAACGTTCATTGTTTGCTATCACACCATGGGTCATTTATGCGTGATGTAATTGAATTGTCAACAATAAAGTGACCCCCTTGGGTTTTCTCTGTGACACTTGCTTTAGATACATAATGCGTGACCACAAAGGCTACTTTAAGTCAACCCTTTCCCACAAAGCACAACAAATTGCGGCAGACTTTGAAGACACATGATCAAAAACACAAAAAATCTCTATACATGAAGGTTTAATTACTGACAAAAGTAGAAAACATTGTGACAAAAGGAGCAAATAATTTGCTTAATTTGAGCAATTTTTAGTTTTGTCACAATGTTTCCTAAAAATCATCTGCACAAAGGCGTCAGGAAGGGTTAACACTTATCCTTCAACCCTATCCCACATACAAATGCCATTTGAAGCATCTGTAGCAGACGACTTTTGAAAACATCTGTAGCAGACGACTTTTGAAAACATCTGTAGCAGACGACTTTTGAAAAGATCTGTAGCAGACGACTTTTGAAAGCATCTGTAGCAGACGACTTTTGAAAACATATGAGGCAAAAGTAAAAATTGCTCATGATGAGCAATTTCTCCTTTAACCCTTTCCCTCATACGACAATTCTGCAGCAGACGACTTTGAACGTATTTTGTCAAAACATAGAAAATCTCCATAATTGAATGGATAACCTATGACAAAAAGTGGAAAACATTGTGGCAAAAGGAGAAATTGCACGTTTTGTACAATTTCTTCTTTTGTCACTATGTTTTCAAAAAGCTGTCCCCTGCAGAGGCGTCAGAAAGCGTTAAGCAAAATGTTTCAACTCTATTTGATGATTATACTATCATTTATAGAGAATTTCCATATTTATAGTTTTTTGATAGTTTCAAATGTGTGTGCTTCCAATGTGTTATATACATTGGGTTATGTACCTAATTCAAATTGAGAAAAAATAATGACTTGCAAGTGGGAAAAGAAGTCAAATCTCTACAACTAGTTTTGGAAAGTCTGAACTATCAGAAACCAAGTTTGCTTAAAATTGCCTCCATATTCCTGACCATTCAGCTCCCAGTACTTCTAGCACTTTGATATATAGATATTACAGTATGTATATTATTATAATATGTATATATGGAACAATTATCAGACAACTGCGATTTCTATAACCGCATATAGGCACATTTGCATCAGAAATTTCTCCTTTTGCGACAGTGATTTCAACTGTATTCAATCATTATGCTTTCATTTGATGAGATATTATCATATTTTTGCATACACAATTTCAAAGTCATCTGCAGATTTCTTGTATGTGGAAAAGGCTTAAATAAGAAGGGTTTTATTCAAGTATAAATATACATGGCTTTCTAGCCCGGTAATCATTTAATCCTTTCTCCCTAATCTGATAATCCTCTTCTACTTTTCAACACGCAAATCCCTAATCCCCTGTGAATTCAAAACAACAGCAAAGATGTTTTCTTGATAGTAAAAAGACTGCATGCACATCAATGCAGTCTGATCTGTGATTTGCACTGCCTTATTCACATACAAGATCATCTCCAACTCAGGAATTACCACTTTTCTACATACAATGAATCTGCAGACGACTTTGAAACATTTTGATAAAAAATACGGAATCTCTCTCTATATTGTTCAGTTTCAGAATAGAGTTGAAGGGAGAAATTGAAGTACTCTGCTTCAGATGCATCAGAACCTGTTTTGTATGTGGGTAACAATAGGGTTAATAGGCCTTCAAACTGTTTCCCCTTCTATACTTCAAATTCACCCCTACACATTCCTCCGGTCTTGTCAGTGCTATCATCAGATTCTTTACATCAAACAATATTATATTCTTAATTACTAATTGACATGATAGCTTTTTCCCACATGCAGACATACCTGCATCAGACAATTTTTGCCATGATGTTTTCAACTCCATCCATCCCATACTTAACCCTTTCCCTCATATAGACGCTTTTTGAATAGCTCTGCAACAGACAGCTTTTTGAAAACATAGTGACAAAAGAAGAAATTGCTCAAAACGAGCAATTTCTCCTTTTGCCACAATGTTTTCCACTTTTAGTCATAGGCTATCCATTTAATTATAGAGATTTTCTATTATCTGACAAAATATGTTCAAAGTCGTCTGCTGCAGAATTGTCCTATGAGGGAAATTATTTTCAAATTTGTTGGCTGCAGATCTGTTGTATGTGGTATTAACGGATAATGGGTGGAGATGGAGTAAAAGAAAAGTCCAGGATAATATAATGATAAGATATATTATCTATCACAACCTGTTCATTCCTGCAGTTTCTTTAAGATCTGCAGTACAATCCTATATATCAGTGGAAATGATAACTTGTACCTGATGATCCAAAACAAACAGGTTGGTTTAATCTAACGCTTATCCTGCTGAGATCATGCCGCCATCTACTGGGATTGACATTCTTGATTTTTACTACTTATTTAACCATTTTCCACATAAAAATTGAATTGATGCATCTGCAGCAGACACATGTGAAAACTATTGTGGAAAAAAGAGAAATAATGCTCATCCGGAGAAATTTCCCTTTAGCCACAATGTTTTCAATTATTTTCAATAATATACCAAGACATTTCCAAGTTGTTTTTTTTTCATCAATTGTTTCCAGTCTTCTTCTGCCGATTTGTTGTATTTCGGAAAGGGTTTTAATACAAGTATTTTTGTCACCTTTTACTCCAAAGCACTAAAATTTGACAATTATACAGCTGATGCCAGTCCAATATAGAGTGTGATCAAAGTGTTCTTCTTTAGTTTCCACTGTTATAGTGTTAAACAATTCTGTTACAGAAAGATATGTTTCAATGGTTAAGCCTTTCCAAGAAACTACAAATCTTCAGCAGACGTCTTTGAAGACATCCAAGTCAAATATATAGAAAAACTCTATAAATACAAGTATAATTAATGAAAATATTTTGAAAACATTGTGGCAAAGACAGAAATTCCTCTTTATGAGCAATGTATCCTTTTGTCACAATGACTTTGAAAGTCATCTGCATCTGAATGTGGGCAAGGTTTAACCCTTTCCCTCATACAACAATTCTGCAGCATACGACTTTGAACGTAGTTTGACAAAAAATAGAAAATCTCCATAATTGAATGGATATGACAAAAAGTGGAAAACATTGTGGTAAAAGGAGAAATTGCACATTTTGTGCAATTTCTTCATTTGTCACTATGTTTTCAAAATGCCATCCACTGCAGAGGCGTCAGAAAGCGTCTATATGTGGGCAAGGTTTAATATTCACTTGAATTCCACAGAGTTCAAAATTAGCCAGAGAAAAAAAAAAACAGTCAAAGACAGAAAAGATTTTTTTTCCGATAATTCAATATGTCCTCGCACTCCTCTGGAGTTAACAAATACGATGTGATTATCAAAGACACATATTCCTTTCATTTCATGCCTGTGGAGTGAACGCAAACTGAAGAAATTTATTTCGCAAATACAAGAAAATTCTTTAATGTTCCTTTGAATGTCAGTTACCGCTGGATAATCGGATTTGTGTCCTGACTGTATGGACCTTTACAGCATGCTGAAATTGGCTTTGCCAGTTTTCCCCATTAACCCTTGCACACATACAGACACTTTCTATAGCGCCATGCAGTGCAGAAGACATCTTTTGAAAACATTGTGTCAAATGGAGAAATTGCTCATATTGAGCAATATCTTCATTTGTCACAATTACTTTTAACTCGATTAAATTGTTTAACTTTCATTAAGTCTTTTGCTGCAGACATGTCTTATGTGAGAAAGGGTTAATAGACATTACTATAAATTAATGGCTTAACTATGAAAATTTGAATTAACATATCATCACAGCGCAAATGAGTATTAAGCTTTTCCAGCAAGCAGCCGCATTCTGTCATGTCTATAAATTGCAACAATATTTTCACATTTTTCAATTTTATTATTTATTCTTTCATCACGGAAAATCCCTATATGTTTACATGTATTGTTTTCAAAGTTTGTAGATTTGTTGTACATGGGAAAGGGTTAAACTCAGGAAATAGTTTTGTTATTTCATTTCACTTTAAATAATGCCAAAAAAAAGGCAAAGGGCTTGATAAATTTCAACAAGGTAACATTTGCTGAACATGAAATTTGTCACGAACCATATTGGGTTAGTAAAGATAACGTCCAGAGATAAGTTAACTTTGTTGGCATTTTTGAAAAACAGCTGTATATGACGTCATACACCCAAAACAAATAGTATGATGCAAACTGGTACCAACAATATAGAGTGTATAAGTGGAATAAGGAATTAACCCTTTCCCTCATACGACAATTCTGCAGCAGACGACTTTGAACGTATTTTGTCAAAACATAGAAAATCTCCATAATTGAATGGAAAACATTGTGGCAAAAGGAGAAATTGCACGTTTTGTGCAATTTCTTTTTTTGTCTCAAAAAGCCATCTGCTGCAGAGGCGTCAGAAAGCGTCTATATGTGGGAAAGGGTTAAGAGACATTGAAATATGCCTCTTTTGTAGAAGCTCAGGATTACAATGACAGCTTTCGTTTGAATGTGCAGCATGCCGGCCCTGATTGGATTTTTCAATACTTCATATATTGTTTATCAATTTCTCAGAACACAGCTGTGACCATACTTTCCTTCTGATTTTTAATGTCAACCTGTCCATCTGTGTCAATACATAGACTGAATATCGTCATTCCAGGCTGCTCTCCACCCTTTCCCTGATATTGATGACTAGTGACACTTCTGATGACACCGAGACGACTCTTTTGATTACTCACAACATAGGGTTTAACCCTTTTTCACATACATCAAATCTGCACAGCAGACGATTTCGAAACTATCTAGGCAAAAACACAAAAAATCTTTATAAATCAAGATCAAGAACAAAAAAAAAAGTTGAAAACATTGTAGCAAAAGGAGAATTTGCTTGTTTTGAGAATTCATCCCTTCTGTCACACTGTTTTCAAAAGTCGTCTGCTGCAGAGGAGTCAGAATGCGTCTATATGTGGGAAAGGGTTAATTTAGCAATGCTCCAGGAAAACCAACCTTTATACAGTAATTACAGGTGAGGAAAAAGACTTACCTGCGCATCCATGCTATGGATACAATTATTTCAGAAGTTTCTCTAAACCTTCAATATAACCTATTTGCAAACAGTGCAGAGAGAGAGAGAGAGCCAGATTAGAATATGTGGGTGCACAGGCTGATCTGTATCTACACTGATCACAAATGTCTTACGGTTGTTGATTTTTTTTCAGAGCAACACTCAATAGTTGAATGACATGAAAAAACAGTAATATTGTCTGCCAACGACCCTCCAACTCCTTAATATGTAGGTTCTTAACCCTTTCCCTCATATAGATGCTTTCTAATGCCTCTGCAGCAGACAGCTTTTTGAAAACATATTGACAAAAGAAGAGATTGCTCAAAACAAGCGATTTCTCCTTTTGCCACAATGTTTTTCACTTTTAGTCATTGGTTATCCATTCATTTAAAGAGATTTTCCAATTTTGACAAAATATGTTCAAAGTCGTCTGCTGTAGAATTGTCGTATGAGGGAAAGGGTTAAACCCTTTCCCACATACATATGCTTTCTGCAGCAGATGATCATAAATGACCAACTTCTCCTTTTTGCCATAAATACTTTCAACTTCATTCAATAATTATACTTTCATTTAGAGATTTTTCACATTTTTGCCTAAATGTTGTCTGCTGAAGACTTGTTGTACGTGGGAAAGGGTTATGAATGAATGGACACGGGTCAAGATGTGAGACGTCAGCTTGTCTGACCGTTTCACTTGGGTCAGATAGGACAATTGCGAGCTGGTCATTCAAAACACTGTTATATCTCCATTGTAGTTATTCATCCCAATTCTTTTACATTTCAGACAAGTCATAGAAAAATTGTTCCTTCACTGTGACCCATTTCCATGAGACAATGAAAACCTTATAATAATAAGAACTGAAGATATCGGTCTTTATAGGCAGAGCTTAGTATAATATTCATCTTTTCCAACAATGTTTTACCTTTATGAAATTGCACTCCTTAATTGTTACATTTTCAATGTACTGTTGCGCAGTTCAAAATA